>PVIC010016500.1:0-26928 GCA_004025085.1 Thryonomys swinderianus | reverse complement strand
TGAGGCAGGCGCTGGAACCACTGAGCTAACCCTCCGGCCCCAAAGTATAAGTAAATTAAAGAGCACAGTAGGAGACAACAGATAACAGGCCACAGAGAGGTGGGTCTTTAGCAAGTGGAAAAGGGAATAAACAGTAGAGGACGAAGGAAGGGAATAGAAGGGGAAGTAAAGGAATTAAGATGTGTTACATACATGGATCAACCTCCCCAGATGAATGTAATCATTATATATTGCAAACATGTACTAGTAAAAATTTGAAATATGACATCAAAACATACTGGCTGTCTAAATGAAAGCAGTAAGGTACTTTCTCTGGTGGAATCTTACCACGCTGCCGTCTTCTGAGGCTGGCAGACCGGCCCAGGACTCCCCCTGACACCGCCTCTGCGCCACGAGTCTCATGAGCCACGCGAGCCGCCGCAGACCATTCCCAGGCCTCGCTGTCTCGCTGCTGTGTATCTCTCGGGAAACGTGAGACCGTGAGATCTCGCTCTGCCACAGCGTGGTGCACAGCAGACCTCAGACTTGCCCGAGGCCTACGTGGAGTTCCGGGAAGCATCAGCCATCTGGGGAGGCGGGTGGCGAGCAACACCGCTTCGTTTGCAAAAGAGGAGAAACAAATTTCCCTGCAAAACTTAAGCTCATAAAATAGACAAGGGCAGACACTGCTGCGTTTTATTCTTATCACAAAAATGGCTTATTCGGATGTGGTTCTCAGGAAGACAGGGAGGGCATGTTGCTCAACATCAGGAAAGTCCGACAATCTACCAGGACACCGGGACGCTGACGAGGAAACCACACGGCAGCCGGCGCTTGGCCAGCTCTGCTCCGTAAACCTCCTTCTCACAGATACGTCATCGGGATGTGCAACACTTACGTCTATCTCTTGCTTTAAAAAATGACCAAAAATTGACGCAGTTAAACCAACAGTGAAGTTGACACTTGGAGTCCAGGTCTAAAGCCAAACAAGGACCTTCCCATTTGTGCTGTCCGAGAGCCTCTTACCAGTGGCGTGACCCAGCAGGGCCTGTAGTTCCTGGGCTTGGTTCCTCTATCCTGGGGTTTTGGGCTCATCAGACCCTTTTCTATGACAGATATTTGATGGCAGCGTTGACACTTTGAAAATACTAACATGATCCATGATGACCTCACTACCATACAGAGGAGAAATGAAAGGAACTTATTTTATAATAAAACTGCATTTAAAAACATAAGTCTCAGCACGATGACCCTAGGGCCAGCCAGTGTTGCATGTATTCACTTGGAGTAAGTCAGTGCGGCCTCCGGGAAGGTTAGGGCACTCACAGAACCCTGCCCATTCGGTTTTCACTTTCTGCCGACACTGTGAAATGAAGACTAAGTAAGTACGTCCACATACATGTGTGTAGCAATACCGTGAGCACAACAGCTAAACAAACACAGCGAACGGGCAGGGCTGCCGCTGATAACACGGACTTCGGAAACGCTGACTAAGGCTCGATGGAAGCCAAGAGCAGCAGCGATCACCCGCCCTGGGCACTGCGCGCCAGGCGACTCCGGCAATACAAGGCACAGGGCACCTTCACACTCTAGGTTCTACGTAAGAAAATGATGCGCAGAGTTTTGACCGGTTTCAGACGGACGGGAGAAAGTCATGGAGGCCTCGGGAAACTCCCTATGTCTTGTGTCCGCCTCACACGTGACAGGAGGCTGACAGTCGCTCTTTCGCTCCAGTCACTAAATGCTAATCGTGACCCAACCTGTGACCACCTGAATCCAAGGGACAGTAACTTTTTACCCCCCTTTTCACTTGGATCTTGTACATGTTGGACAATTTGTAAATGTTTCAAATCAATGAAAAAGGAAGTGAAAGCTTCAGATAAAACCATATAGAATGGAACATTCAACAATGACAGGTGCATTTCCCACCGTGTGGCCTCAGCCCGAGGGGCCGCTACCTCGGAGGCCGGGATGCCGCACCTCAGGACCGCAGCTGCGCGGCCGCCCCAGGGGCTGCCCTGTGTGCGTCCCGTGCCGTCGTCACAGCAGCCTCAGAGACAGGAGCCAACACTCCTGTTCTGCAGACAAGAAAATGAAAGCTTTCCACGTACAAGAGGCAGAACTGCAGCCTAGATCTGTCTGCCTAGAAGTCTGTGCCCCGAACCACACCATCCTTCCGCTTAGCTGGGGCCAGAGGAGACGGGTCCAGCCCGGCAAGCGGAGCTCAGAGGCCCCACGACGTATGGATGCAGGTTTGGGGTCCGTGCGGGCTGTGAGGGGAGGGGCTCGGGGCTCAGGGTTCTGACAGAGGCGGTGATGAGGGTGGGGGGGTCTTCTGGAGGAGAGGTCACGTGCGAGGAGGCGTTCTGGGGAAGACCGAGCAGCGGGCACACTAGGTGCGCGGATGGGGACAGAAGCCCACGGGGAGGACACACAGTAGATGGCTCAGGAGCAAGGGAAAGACGCAGCTGCGAACGAGGGCTGGGAACCCGCACGGCCACCTGGCCGATGCCATGTGAACGCCCTGCAAACAGCCGTCACGAACCTCACACAAGCCTGACCCTTTGTTCTGCGGCTCAGCTGACCAAAGCCTCTTGAGTCAAGCCCCGGGGTGTTCACAACTGTTCTCAGCCAGTTGTCTGTGGACACCTAAAAGACGGTGGATGAGAGACAGAATGACCTATCTGCGTGCCACTGCGGGCCGGGCCATCTGTGGTACGGACAGGGAGGCTCCATTTGGGGTCAAGATGAAGTGAGAGTTACAGCTAAAAGGAGCTTATGTGACTCAGCTCACCACCACATGCAAGAGCAGCCGGATATAAGCACTGCAGGTGACCCAGGGACGCACCTGTGGTCCTCATCTCACCTGTCGGTCTGGAGAGCTGTCACTGCCTTCGCTCCAGAGAAGTGACACTCAGCCTGCTGGTGATAAGTGTTCCTGTGCTGCACACGCGGCACAATCGTGTAGAAGCGTGAGCCTCTCCAGGATCCATGCCTCAACCAAAAAAAAATACTAATCCTCCCTAAAAAACTGCCAGATCAAATCTACCAGAACATGAAATACAGATTTCCCAGAGGCGAAGCACCACAGCTCCAGGCCTGGTACCAACCCTCTCCAAGGGAGCTAGCCTGTGTAGTTATGGTGCCAAGAGCCCTGGGGGGCAGACATCTGCAGATGAGGGGACTGAGGCACAGCAAGCCTACAGTTGGTCTTCCCAGAATGCGTGTTTGTTCCAACACGGCCGATATATTAAGCAACAACACTCACACAATGTAAACGGGGGGTTTCCGGTCTGTTTATGTTCCTGGTCTCAGTACAAGCAGCACTGGCGAAGAGATCGACACCCAGCTGGAGCGGACTGTGAGAGAATGCAGGCGGCGCCCGACTCAACCATCGTTCAGTTCAGATGCTGCAGCTTCACACTGGGGCAAAACAAAACGGCTTCAGGGGAAGCGGCACTTCCGGTTTCACTTCCGACCTTTCGCCTCCCGGGCGTGGAGGAAGTCCGCGGTGCTGGGCCAGGGCAGGGAGCTGTAGCCCACGGGGAGGAAACACAGTAGATGGCTCAGGAGCAAGGGAAAGACGCAGCTGCGTCTTTCAGGACCCGTACTGTACAGTGGAGGCTGTTCAGGTACTTGGATGGCTTAGAAGAACCTCGACGGGAAGGATTTTTAGTAAACGGTGAGTAACACTTCAAAAGTCAAGGAATGTATCACCGATCTTCCTATTTCTGGACACAGTACCCGATACCTACAACTTAAAGGGAACGAAGTTTAATTTAGCCTGTAGTTTTAGGAGTGTCAGCCATGGCCAGCTGGCTTCAAGTCAGAAACATCCTGGAAGAGGGCAGGACAGAGACAAGCTGGTCTGTGACCGCGAAGAAGCAAAGCAGGGAGATAGCACCCGGAGGGGACAGTGCCAGGGAGCAGCAGATGGGGAGGGTCTCTATATACACACACGGCGCACAAGTACACACCTCCGCGACACACCCAAGAACACGCTACAGTAATCCACTAGGCAGATGCCTCTTAATGCAATTAACTTTTCATATCAGGATTAATTTTCACAATCCATCACTGACAACTTAATCCCCTAACACATGTCCTTAAGCAATAGGTAATCTCCAAATAAAGACAAGAGCAAATTCATAATCCTGCTTAACATAATCCAACTGGCCTGCGAACGGCTGGAAATGTAGTAACCCCACCCCAAAGTCTCAACTGTTGTAATACTTTTCAGTCCAAATCTCTGCTGAGACTCAAGACAAACTCTCAGTGGTGAACCTATGTAAAAAACAAAAAAGCAAGTGATGTGGTCCCATGGGACAGCACCACAAACAGACCTCCCAATTTTACAAGGGAGGAATAGTGAGATGGAAAAGAACTAGCCTCAAACAAAACCAAAACCCCAGCAGGGCAAAAATTAAGTCCTGCAGCTCCATATCCGGCATCCAGGGCACATGGTAATGAGATGTGAGCTCTAAGGGGCTCGGGCAGCCCCACACCTGAGACTCTGCCCTCTGCAGCCCACATGGCCTCTCTCTCCCGCTGGTTCTGGTCACAGCCCGCAGCTTTCCTCAGCAGACAGCCCACATTCTTGGTATCTCTGACTTTCTCAACTTTTTCCACTGCACCTCTGACTTCATTTCCACAGTTTCACGAACTGTCCGCTCAAGGGCTCCTTGCCTGGCCCCTCTGGCCTTCCTCTGAAAGGTTGGTAGAAGCCTTCCCAACACCCTAGCTCTTCTGTCTTGCATGTCAGTAGAACCAGTACCACACAGATGATGTCAAGGTCTGTATCAGTGGGCACAGCAGCTGTGCCCCTTAGGAGCTTGGCTGTGGCAGCCTCCGAGTACCTGAAACACGGAGGAATGAGTCCCAGGGAACCACTTCTCTGGAGCCCTCCCTGACCAAGTGCTTCAGGGACGTGACTCTCTCTCCAAATGAAATGTTTATATTTTCGCACTCTGTAGCCTGTTCTGGGTAGAATTTTACTGATTTCTGAAATGTGTTCAAGGCGTCTTTCCTCCTGGCCCTGTACAGAGTGTGTGATTTCCTTTTAATGGTGCCAATCTGTTCAGCAGCCTTAACTTCCTGCTGAAACTATACACATGGTTCCTTCTGGGCAAAATTTTAAGTTTTCTCAAATTTCTTGCTTTGCTTTGTGCCTCAGTTAACACTACAAATGTAGCTAAAAGCAGCCAGCAGCACCCATGACACAGCCTGCGTTTTGGTGTGGGAATTTCCTCCACCAGATTCGTTAGGCCTTCACCCTCGATCGGAGCCTCCTGACAAGTCTCAGGGTTCAGGCACAATGCAGACAACTTCTCAGCCAGAGCACGGCGCACGTGACTCGTCCCCCGAGCGCGGTGCGGTCCACGCTCTCACGTGAAACCTCCGGCCTTGGTCTTCGTTACCGTCTTTTCCAGCCTCCTCTTCATTTCTGCACTCGGACAGAATCGCCTGTCGGCTCCGCGTCTAACAGTCTGAGGCTTCCCCAGCATGCTTCCCCAAGGGTTTCCAAACACCCCTGCAGCCAGTTCTGGAGGCTTCTAAACCACGTGGTCAAGCACATTCACACCAACAGCCCCACTCAGGACCCATTTTCTGCGTTAGATTTTTCCATTCCTGGACAGTATTTAACGCCCACAATTTAAAGAAATAAAAGTTTAATTTAGCATCTAGTTTCAGGAGATTCAGTTCATAGTCGGCCGGTGCCAAGGCAGAAACATCGTAACAGAAGGGACCTCAGGAGGCACAGCTGCTCAGTGTGTGGCAGTCAGGAAGCTGCACGCGGACAAGAACTGGGTGAGGAACAGACACAGCGCTCAAGGTTACGCCGCGATGACCCACAAGACACACCTGGCGGCATGCTTCACTGCTCTCAAGGCAGTGCGCAACCGGCCAAGGTGGCACTTCGGGACCGACTGTTACAAAGAGCATCTGTGCAAAACAAAAGGCGAGCTCCTCCCACGGCCACCAGCCCTTTAGTTCACCCCGGGTCCTGAATCACTTTCCGCCCCAGGGCTGCACTCACCAGCCAGGTGCAGCTTCTGCATGTCCACTTCTACAACCCAATGCCGGGTATTTTCATGGCAAAATACCATGGGATATTTACCTATTTCTTAGCTATTCAATAAGTGCAATACTGAATACCATTTATTAGTTCCTATCTTTATTTTAAAAAATACATCTCTGATCAAGCTTTCCTACGTAGTGCCCCAATCCCACTTTCTTCCTAAGCACTGTAACTTTTTAATGACCAGACCTCGCCGAGTGTGGTGATTTTTAGGAACACAGACGCTGAGTCGCTGTGTCATAGTACAACTGCCTGTTACTTGCCTGAGGTCACGCGGTGGGGAGCAGTCCAGCTGGACTCGGAAACGATCCGCCACACAGCTCGGGCCCGTCTCTCGACCCCCGGCCTTTCCTGCCTGGGCCTTGGTGATGTCGTTTCATCTTGGCAACAGCATTCAGAGGCTCTTAGTATCTCTCTCTTTGTGAGCTGGGCGTGGTGGCTCACGCCTGTCATCCCAGCACTCGGGAGGCAGAGGCAGGAGGATTGCTGAGTTCGAGGCTGGCCTGGGCTCCACAGTGAGCTCAGGGCCAGCCTGAACTACAAAGCGAGACTCTGTCTCAAAAAAAAAAAAAAAAGAAATTTCTCTCTTTGCAAGTTGAAATTGAGATTCAGAAACTAACCAGGCAAAGAAAGCTTGGATGAAGTTAACCCTACGCAGTCACTGAAGCTTGTACTCAGGCCTGTTTTCCTGTGAGGCCCTGGCCCAAGCCAGGATTCCAGCGGTCTTTATTGGTGACCAGAGGCTGTGTAATGGAAAATGTCTGCAGAAGCCTTCACGGACAGTTTGCCAGCTTAGCTCTTCTCCAGTGGCTAAAGAACAGGCTGTCCGAACTTGGAGCCATTATCTTAAGTACTTATCCATTCCCCCACTTTGCCTTTCTTATTCTGCTCATTTGTCTATTCTTTTACCAACCACTTCTATACTGAACAGATACAGTGTTTCTACCCTTTACGCTTTTCCTTAAGCATCTCTGCCGAGAGACGCCCCACTAGACCAGGGAGGAGTTTCCTTATTTTCGGATACAAGGGATCAAAGTCAGGACTTTGCCCTTGCCAGGCAGGTGAGGACCCCCTGAGCTACATCCCCGGCCCCTGAGTTTCCCTTGCGAACAGTTGGTTCCTTTCTCTGGTTGACCACTACATGGCAGGGATCGGACTGTGGTGGTAAACCGAATAATACAACACGTCTATCTTTTCCTCCTACCATGTATCCTCAAACTCCATATCTGACACATAGTAAGTGTTCAATGGATACTTTACTATTTTACTGGTGATTCTGGACCTGCTACTGATGTAAGAAGTCAAGAGCACAGAGAACATCTTCAACACAGACAGGTGCCTCTTCCAACAAATAGTTTTAAAGGATAATGAAATTCTTTAGCTGAAGAATGTATCTCTGCAGTGTGTTCACAGGAGGACCATAAAGAAAAAGTAGCTGACAGAAAGCTGATCCACAGCAGCGTCTATAAATGGATCAGGAAATAATCAGGAGCCTCGGTCTTATATTTGTGTCTGGATGGGGCCCAGGCAGGGGAGATAACCTTCCTCTCAGAACAATGAAGCACATCGTAAGTAAATGTAATGAGATAATGAATTATTCTGGTGTCATTAGATTCATGGTCTATGGGGAGACAGTATCTGCTAAAGCCCAGGCTGAAAGAATAGGATTTCACTTTCACCGAGACGGCCATTTAAAACTTTTTAGAGACAGCAACTGATTGCTGAAAGACTGACTTCAGAAAGGCCCGTCCCACACCCTCGAGGGAGGCTGGGGCGGTGGGAGCCGGAGGCCCTTGGCTGGAGCCCGCTGAGCCGGGCGAGTCCTCGGCTGCCTCCCGCGCGGCGCCTGGCCCGCACCTCTGCCCGCCTGCAGCACGGACAGGACGTTACAGCAGCCTCGGCTTCGGGGCCTTTTACATTCCAAGGCAAAATTTGTCTCCTCTCACCCCGTTTATTTTGAAGTCCAGACAGAGTGGGGGAGGTGCTTGGCAGCCATAGTGGTGACGGCAGAGAGCGACCCTTCCCCACATCAGTGAAACACCAGGGGCTTCTGTCTCTCCTCCCGTCACGCCAAGCACACCAGGCTTCCCCAGCGAGCCCCACACAGGAAACGGGAGGGACACAGGCACCGGGCAGCAGACGGGGATCTCCCCACACGCACCGGGGACAGTATCTCTAGACAGCTTCTTGGATTCCACGGTTTGGTTTCCTACGACCCAAAAGGAAGGATGGGAATGATTATCTGTCGAGCGCCTTCAGTCTGTGGGTGGTTTACAACCAGCCTCTCTGACTCCCTCCCACGAACTGTCAGCACGCTGAGTGTCGTCCTCTGCAGACAAGGAAACTAGGGCCAAGGACTGTAAAATCCAAAACTGTAATGACAGTTGGCAGTGCCCACCTGCAACCCAAGACCCTCCTACTTCTGCTCTTCCCAAGGCCCTGTCCCCTGCCTCAGTTCCTATCAGGTGTCCTGGTCAAGTAGAAAATCGGACTTTAGCATCAGGTTAATTTTGGGGTTCTAGCTAATTCTCTTCTTTTCTTTTTGGTAACTTTTTTTTTTTTGAGACAGGGTCTCGCTTTGTAGTTCAGGCTGGCCCTGAGCTCACTATGTAGCCCAGATGAGCCTTGAACTCAGCAGTCCTCCTGCCTCTGCCTCCCAAGTGCTGGGATGACAGGCGTGAGCCACCATGCCCGGCACTGTGGTGTGTGGCACTGATTGCCAGTGGGTGTGAGTCACCATGCCCAGTATTGTGGTATGCAGTTACCAGGATTGAGCCTGGGACCTTGCACTTGCTAGGCAGTCACCAGAACCACTGAGCTAAATCTCTGGCCCCATTCTTGGTAACTTTTATCCTCATCTTCTCATAATGTTAGCTGACACAGATGTGATCATCTCTTAGTCCTGTCTTGGCCCTTTGTACTGAGTACTAACTCTTTCCTTCGTAAGACTTGGAGTTGGCTCCAGAGAGGAGCAAAAGCTGCCCAGCAGTGGGATGGAGAGGGTAGGGGTGAGGCTGAGGCCCTGATGCCATGTGAGCAGGAGCCCTCACAGGCCACCAGGCTCCACGGCCTCCCTGCACACTTGTGGTGAGACTTTCCCAGAGGTGCCCAGCCCAGCCAGGGAGCTGCCAGCCCACAGTGGCCAGTGAGGTGATTGTCCATCTTCTAGCGAGCTTCACCTCCTTGTCTAGAACAGGGTTCTCCGGCAAGCCCTAAAGACGCTGTCTGTCCTGGCGTGAAGACCCAGAGGAGAAGGTCCAAGTCTCCAAGGCCAGGCCGTTTCCACGGCATCCAGGGTTTCACCCCACTCATCCTCAGAGGGCTTCCACATGTCATGGAAGAGAACTCGGCCTCTGAGCTGGCTTGCATCTTCCGGAGATGCTCAGGGCCCTGGCGTTTGTACTTGGCTGGCTGGGAAAGAAATGGCCCAGGCCTGCCGAAGCCACGTGGCCAGGGTCAGAGTAGCAGCCCAGAGAGAGGGAGGTGTGGGAGGCCGCAGGCGCACACCACAGAGGAGTGATTCTGATGAGTGCGAGATGCTAGGGCTGGTCAGCAAGGAGGAGCTACCCGCAGAAGAATGGTGCCGGCCGGCCCTGGAAGGAGACGGGTGAGAAAACGGTCCCGAACAGCGTGACTGGAAGGTGGGTAGAGGACAAAAAAGCAGGAATCCTGGGGCTGTTCCAGCCACACACTGCCAAGGTGAGAGACAGACCTGTGGAACCCCACATCCTGCTCTGTATGGTCTTCTTTGATACAGGCTTTCTCTTTAACATGATATTTTCAAATTTTATCTGTGCTACATAGCACACTATTCCTTTTTAATACCTGTATTAGTCACTTTCTCACTGCCAAGACAGAATACCCATGGGATATCTGTATTCTTATTTCCTCTTCCTCTCCTCCCCCCCCCTTTCCCTGGGTGACTTCCCTATTCATGTGTACATTTGTGTACATCTTTTACATGCTTTGCATTTTGCCTCACTCAAATAAGATATACCATATGGTATTTCAGATCGTGTGTCTGGTTTTTCTTTCACTTACTTCCAGGTGCATCTATTTTTCTACAAATGTCTCAAATCTGTCATTCTTGCTGAGCAATAGTTCATTATATACAGATAGCACATTTTCTTTATCCAGTCATCTGTTGATGGACATACACTCTACTTCCAGGATTTAACTACTGTGAGTTGTGCTGCTATAAACATTGGTATGCATGCGTACCTGTAGTATGATGATTCAAGCTCTTGGGGAAGGTTACTAGTAGGGGAATACCTGGGTCACACGGAATTTCTGATTTCAGTTCTTTGAAGAATCTCCATACTGGTTTCCATAATGGTTGTACTAGGTTACATTCCCACCAACAAAAAGGAGAGTTTTGTTTTTTACTATAGCCTCACCAGTATTTGTTGTTTGATTTCCTAATGATTTCCATTCTCATGGAGCAGGATGGAATCCTAGCATTGTTTTAATTTGTATTTCTCTAAGGCCAGAGATGGTGACCAATTTTCATATATTTGCTGACCATTTGTATTTTGTCCTCTGTGAAGCATCTGTTCATTTCTCTTGCCCACTTCTTGACTGGATCTTTAATTTTAGATACCTTTTTTTTTTTTTTAGTTCTTTGTATATTCTAAATAGTACTCGTCTGTCTGAGGAGTAGCTGGCAATTTTTTTTCCCCAACTCTGTATGTTCTCTTTTAACTATTGAATGATTCCTTTGCTATACAGAAGCTTTTTAGTCTGATATAATCCCATTTGTTGTTTCTTGCTGTTGTTTCTCATGCAATTAAGATTCTGTTTAGAAAACCCTTCCCTAACACCTATGTCTTCTAGTGTTTTACCTGTTTTATCTTCTAGTAGGTTTAATGTTTCTGTTTTAATGTTTAGATCTTTGATCCACTTTTACTTTAGCATGTAAGAGGTAAGTGTACGATTCAATCTGTAAACAATCAGTTTTCCTATACCATTTGTTGAATAGGCTAGCTCTCTTCCAACATATACTTTTGGCTCTTTTGTCAAGAGATCGAATAGCTGAATGTGTCTCAGGAGATTTCTTTGTCCTCAGTCCTGTTCCCCTGATCACTGTACGTTTTTGTTTCAGTGCCATACCGTTTTGGGTTTTGTTCTAAATCACTATTGCTCTGTAGTGTAGTTTGAAGTCAGGGGCTGTTATTTCTCCTGCTTTGCTCTTGTTGTCTGAAGTGGCTCACGCGATTCTGGCACTCTTCTGACTCCACGTGGATTTTAGGTCTGCTTCTCTCGATCTGGGAAGCATGCCACTTGTACTTTGATCGGGGCTGCACTGAGAATGCTTCAGAGCTTTGGAAGTGTGGGCATTTTGACAATACTGGCTCTGCCTCTCCAGGAGCTTTCACTTCCTTGGCTAGTGTAGCTTTCCTGATAGCATCTTTCCGGCACTTCATCATTTATGATGAAGCTCAAGTTTTCTATTTTTTCTTTTGCCAGTTGTGCCACTGGTGTCATATCTACTGTCATATCTACTGACTAGACAAAGAAAGACTTACTTCCATACTTCATTCTGAGCATTGTGTAGTTTTAACGTTTGCATTTAGATTTGTGAAACATTTTGAGTTAATTTTTATGTGGAGGGTAAGGAAGAAACCACCTTTGTATTTTCGTATATGAACATCAAGTTTCTTGGCAAATTTTTGCCAAATTGATACTGCTATTTAAAGTCAAAATTACTATCATTTCATTCTCTTGGTGTTCCTGTAGAAAATAAGTTAGGGTTTGTTTCTAGAGACTCATTTCCATTCCACTGATCTATTTTGGTCACTGGATTTGTGGTGTATTTTTAGACTGGTAATTTTAAGTTCTCTGGAGTTTTCTTGCTTTTCAAGTTGTTTTAGCTCTTCTGGGTATAAATATTGTAATCACATGGTCAGTGTCTGCTGAAAAGCCAGTTTCTCAGGAGAACTGCATTGAATCTATGGCCTGATTTGAAGAGTACTGGCATATGAACAAGTCACCCAGTTCACGCACAGAGGACGAGTTCCTGGTGATTTAGGCCATCTTTAGTTACTTACACAGGTGTACATTTTCTCCTTTCATTTAATTTATTCTGAATACTTTTATATTATAAACAGAATAATTTATTACTGTAATTTTCAATTCATTTATTTAGTACAGGAACAGAATTGATTTCTTTGTGTACAGGTCTGTGTCTTACAAACTTGCAGAATTCATTTATTAATTTTAGTAACGTTTTTATTCTTCAGAGTTCTTTGTATACTAGATCATGCTGTCTGTAAATACAGATTGTTCACTTTGTCCTTTACAATTTGGTTGCCACTTATTTATGTGGCCTGATTTCCCTCACTGGAAGCCTAGGTGCGATGCTGAAGTGAAACAGCAGAAGTGGACACTGCTGTCCGGCTGCTGGCCTTCTGCATGGGGGTCTACATGAACTGCGGGCTGCACTCATGGCAGCCTTATCCAAGTAGAAGAAACACCCTTACATTTCTAGTTCATTTTTTCCCCCCACAAAGCGGTTTTGGATCTTACTTGACACTTTTTCGCCTCCCCTGAGATAATGAGGCTTTTTGACCCTGATTTGCAGCTAACGGACTTCGTTCCATAAACTCCATGTGGCTGGGTATAAGCTCCTCTATGTTCTTCTGGGCAATTTACCACAAACAAATGGTTGAAAACAAAACACACAGCTATCAAGTTCAGAAGTCCAACGTCAGTTTCAAAGGGATGAAAGAAAAGGGTCCGCAGGCTGCAATACTTCTGCAGATTCTAAAAGCCACTCCTTTCCTTTGGCCTTGCAGTGTCGGGGCCTCACGACCCAGCCCTTTCCTCCACTCTCAAAGCCAGCCCGTGCTCTCTCGCCAGTTAGACACGGCCACCTGCCTCCGCCTTGGGACCGCCTCTTGTGGCTTCCTGCTCAGCTCTGGGTCTTAAACGTACCCCAGGTCTCACGTGTGGAAGGCTTGGTCCTCGCTGCGTCAGTGCTCTGGTGCGGGCCCTTGAAGGACGACTGATCCCGGGCCGCGACCTTGCTCTCAGATTTAGAGACTTGTAGATTAAGAGGCTACCGGGAAGGGAGGAAACTCGAGGCGACGGTCCCGCCTGGGGGAAGCAGGTCACCAGGACTACGCCCTGCAAGTGTGCATTCTGGCCCCACCCACCCAGCCCTTTCTAGCTACGTGACGTGGCAGCTTCCGTCTGCCATCCGCTCTGCCCGGGAAGATCTGCTTCAGCTCATGCCCCAAAACCACAGATTGCGGAGACAGAGAGGAACTTCTGAAGCTGTGGTCAAAATAACTTTTCCTTCTTCAAACTGTCTTTTTGAGGTACTTTGTCACAATGACAGAAAGCTAACATAGCTATGTTTACCTATACAAGCTCTCCACTTAGAATTTTTAAATTTAATCACCCCCTAAATATCTTTTGCTTTTGAACATAAAATTTACAACTCACAAAGATTAGGATATAAATGCTTTCAGGGATTATTGTCCAGCCTCCCACAGCTTCTGCTGGTCAAATATAATGTGCAATAGCTGGAACTCTGGCAGCTACTTGTAACATGAGTACAAAAGCTGCGGGGCCTCCCCACCCGGCCAGCAGGGCTGGCTGCAGTCAGCACAGGCCCCTGGCCGACCAGCAGCGCCTGCTCCAAGCCTCCGAGATGTGCAAACTGCGCCGCAGCACTGTCAGTCATTAAAAAGCTGTCGAAAACAGCAGCATTAGAATGGGTTACAAACAAAAAATATGAAACATCTGGCGACTCTACAGAATTTTAAATTATTTTTTATTTTATCTAACTATGATATACATAAACTATTGATATGCAAAATAATTTAGAAATACTTATAAAAATAAGCAAATGCTTACAAAACTTTAGATATTTAACATATGTTAGGAAACAGCTTTCTGTGAACGGTGGTCACAGGAAGATTTTGCCCTCAATAAGCCGGTTATAAGAAAAGAATCCCATCTAGAAATATTTCTGATGGCACAGGCCATGTGCCCTTGTAAACCAGTCAAACCGGAGTGGGGGAGGGCGGCTCGAGGGCGGAGAAACAGCCCAGGAGGGCAGGCGGACGACGGGCTACCGCATGCTCGGTGAGGGCGCTGATGTCAGCGCCTGACGGTCCCGAGGGGTTTCGGCCCGAGGCTGGGCACGGAGTCTAGCAAGGCTTGGGGACGGTTTGAGGAAAACAACTGTGTCAGGCGATGCCATTCCCTGGGCCGTGGGCGTCTCACGTGGCTGGACATACGCAGACATACAGCACTCAGTGTTTATGCCGGGTCTTATCTGACGATCTCATTACCCCTCACAGGCTTTAATTAAACCCCACAATACCCCTGATGAAACGACTATTATTTTAGGTGGGTAAATTGAGACGCTCTTAATCAAGCCCTCTCCCAAGGATGAGGTAACCTGCCTAAGGACAGACAGGAAGCGTTTACCTCGGCCCTAACACGAGCCGGAAGCCTTTCTAGTTAGTCGGTTTCAGTCTCCACTGCTTTTGCCCAAAGCCTGCGGCAGCAGGAAATTAACTCGCCCAGCCTCTCTGCGGTGTGCAACTGCCTCTCCCCAGGACTCCCCCAGAGCAGAGCGGGGCAGCACTTAGCTCGCCCTTCTCTCTCTCTTGGTCCTGGACAACTAAGTTCCTGGCTGCTTTCTACGCAGAGGATCCCAAACAAAAATGCCTCTTGAGAAGTGTTGCGGAGTGATGTGCCCGTTGCACTGAATCTGTGCTATTAGGGAGCAGTTAATCTTTATCTCAAGAGGCTTTATCAACATAAACAGGCTTGAAGCTGTGAGTTCTCCCTGTGGGGCAAACGATCAGTGGCCAAACATAATCTCGGGCTCATTTAGACTTCCTGGAACCACAGGTTCAAATCTTGCCAGGTCAGCTCCGGCTTTTATTCTTCCAAATTAGATAAATGGAGCAGAAACAGTTTACTCTGCCAGACTTCTTGGCTAAGACTTTGGAAATCAGGCGTCTAATTTAAAAGTCTTGGGATGCTGGTTCTTCTAGAAAAGTGGTTGAGTTTACATTGGACCACTAGATCAAAGCTAAATACTGCTAGTTAAGCACCTTTTAAAAAGGAACTAATAATATTTTCTTTTGGAAGCTTTTGCCAGGTTTTTTAAAAATAGCAACTGTACACGATTGTGTCGCCTAGATGATCAGACTGATTTTCTTTATTGTTCAACTTGCCCTGAAACACACACATATTTGAATTCTTCTTTCCGGGGAGGCTTTTGGAGGTATGGTGTCTCACGTATGCTAGGAAAGTGGTCTACCACCGGTACAGTACCAGCCCCTTCATTATTATTATCAGTTTTTCTTCTGTACTGGGGACTGAACTCTGGGCCCTGCGCTTGCCAGGCAGGTGCAGCACCTTAATCATCACTGACGCGCATTACTGACTTCCTTGCACCTTTGGTTAGCTGCTCCTACTAACTAGAGCCTCAGACTCAGGGGAAAAGATCATAGGAGCCAGTGATATCACAGCATTCTGATTATGACCCTTCGGTCCACTTTTGTTGACCTCGGAAAAGTCCTTCCAGGAAACTTTGTCACAAACTGAAGCTGAGCGGGGTGCGGAGGCTCATACCTGTAATCCCAGCACTCAGGAGGCAGAGGCAGAAGAATTGCTGTGAGTTTGAGGCTTGCCTGGGCTACATAGTTCAAGGCTAGCCTGAGCTACAAAGCAAAACCCTGTCTGTCTCAAAAAACAAAAAAAAAATAATAAAAATAAAAATTTGAAGCTGATATCCACTGTCTAGCTCACACAGCTACTGTGAACAAACTCTATGGAGAAGTATTTTGGAAATATGCAACACTTTTGAGCTATAAAGGGTTGTTTCCATAATGACCCTTGTGACATCCGTTACTTACATGGTAATGTCTGCTGTCCGAGCCGGTCTGGAGGAAGAAGGCTGTGCTCCTACGGAGTTAGATTGCTCTTCTTGGTCACAAGAAACAGACACTTCACCATAAACGTTCTTGCAATGCAAAAGGTAATTGAGTGGCTTGTGGCAGGGCTAGACTCAGCGATTAAGAAGACAGCATTGGAATAACACGATTAGTACTAATTTAGTTATGTGTGTTAATAGCATTGCCGGTGCTTTTTAAATTCCTTATCTGCTGGAGACACAATTACAGTACTTAAGGAGAAATGAAATAACGTCTGAGTTTCCATTCGCATACCCCAGCGAGAGAAAAAGAAGGAAAGAGGCCCTAGGACAAGGGCTCGCCGTGCACGGTGCACACGAGAGCCGTCACGACGCACACACCTCTGCTTGCGGGACATCTGTAAATCGTCACAACAGTCAGGAGAGAGCCACACGTTGGTTCTACAGCCCAGCGCCAGCCCGTCGCGCCGCTGCCCCGCCCTGTGAGCCTTCCTCAGCTGGCACTGTGCCCGGGAGGCGAGCGCCCCTGGGTGAGAGCCGGGCGCGCGCAGGACTGACGGCCGCCCTGGGGACACGCGCCTGCTTTCCCTGCCGGCTGCGTCGCCACGCCCAGACGCATGGACTCCCCCGCGCCGCACACTGGGCACACGCCCTCCCTGGCTAAGGGGCGGCGGTGGCAGGCGGCCCAGGGACGGGGCAGCGTGGCGCGGCAGTGCCCTGAGCTGGACGGCCAGAGACCGCGGGGCTGTGCCGCCCAGCGCGGCTCGCAGCGGGACTAGCCGCGCACCGAGGACGACGACGATAATCTCTACTGCGTGGCGGGAGACTTTTCGGCAGGAGGACGTCCAGACAGATGGGGACCGTCTCTCTCGGCGCAGGAGTCAGCGGTTCGCCCCTGCGGAGAGACGGAGGAGCGGGCGCGGAAGGCCCGGCCCGTGGAGCGGCACAGGAGCCCTTCGCAGCCGAGTCGCGGCCCCAGGCGTAGGGACACTGACCGGGAAGAAGTGCCGGCTGATTTCGCCAGGCTTTCCGTCTAGAACAGGGCTTCCTGTTCCCTGGGCCGCACGTTAGATGCTCGGGCTGGGTTGATTCTCTGCTCTGGGTGCTGCTCTGGGCACTGTGGGTGCTTCGCAGCCCCTCTGGCCTCTGCCCGCCGCCTGCCAGGAGCGATCTTCCAGCAGCAGTGGCAGGCACCTCAGACCTTGTCCGTGTCCGTGCAGGGAGGATCCCTGCGGGGAGAACCTCCCGTGTGACACCGGCGGTGCGCACAGCTGGCCTCAGCCCGGCTGGAAGGCGAGCTCCTCCGGAGCCCGGACAGCCCCGGGCCGCAGCCTGGGACCGGCCAGCAACACTGTGCCCGGAGGACCCTCCCCAGAGCTGCCTGCCTGTCACCTGCTCCAGGGATGGACGTGGCCGACCTAACCAGGATTCAGACATCAGGTAACTCGCTGTAGCCACGGATGTGTGTGTAACCCAACTCTGTGTATCTTCTTCTGGTATCAAAGGACGGTGGTAGAAAAATTTCATCATCATATTCATTTTAAAGAACACCTACACTGTCAAAAATCTAAGTAACTACTTTTCATTCTCCTCTAAAAATGGCAGGCACTCAATAATACAACACTGCGTCTTAACGGCAAGATTTTCATCCTCGATTCTAACTCAGAAATGCATGTGCGGACATCCGCACTGGATGCAACAGTCCCGCACGGTGGTCGTGTGCCCTGGACAGACGGACTTGGCTCCTTCCAGAGCGCCCACCCCACCAGCGGGCAGTGTCTTCGGGGTTTAGTTCAGTCACCGTCAAAAGAAAGAAACACAAACCTTCCTGAGGACACTTACCTTAGATTTTGTGCACCGAGACCATCGCAGCTACGACTTTAAGACTCAAATAGAAGCTTCCCCCGTCACTGACCCATGGTCCCTCACGCAGTCCCTCCACCGGCCCCGGCCCAGGAACGCTGCGTCCCTGGGAGGCGGGCCGCGGGTCCCCCAGCACTGCCGGCCATGTCCCACACTATGCCCCCCACGAACCGCCTGCCCCTGTGGAACCTGACTCCCAACAGCCCTCTGCATACCCTGCCATAATGCGGACCAGGGTTCAATTTCCTGATTCGCAGACTGCCTTGTTTCCATAGAAAGGGAGAAATTATGCTTATGAGATTTTGCCACTTCACGTTTAAGAATCCAGGTCTGTTCTTCAGACTCTCTGCCCCCTTGTGAGGCGTGTGCTGGCTGATCTTGCTAGCCTCCTCGTTCTTCTGAGTTTCAATTTTCTCACCAGTAAATTAAGACTAATAATGCTGCATTACTCTTAGGCCTAAATGAGAAAATCTACACCAGACTTTGGCACACTGCCCGGCGTGCAGACATTGTATCTAATGTCAGCTATTTCTTTTAAATTTTAATTCTCACATAGAGCTAAAAATATTCTTATTCCTTTTGAAAATGACAGATTTTAAGCTATTTTTTCCGTTTTTGAAATCATTCTTCTCTACATGGAGTCTGAGAATTACAGTCAATTTTGAGATCTGAGAAAACCTTGTCTAGACATTCATATGTGAGTTAGAGATGATCACAGTGTTCCCCGGCCACATTCTCACTACCAGTCCGCTTCTGTGCCTTTAAGAAGAGATGGGGTATAAGTGGTACAAATTATTTAAGTACAGAACTTAATCTCTTTTAGGCTTTAAGTCTTGAATTTCTAGATCAGTGTGAAGTGGGCCTATTATAAACATAGAAATAGATGATAGTGAATCTTGCATTCAAGAATGAGACTTCTCATTTACTCAGGCTTTTCTAAATCTTCAGTGACTTTTGAACTATCTTCTTGTTAAAAGGCTTGCATATCTTTTGTGGGGTTTGGTTTTAGCAACTGTTGCGTTTGTCTGGCCGACTGCTGTTTTCTCTCGGTGCTTCGCACTGGGCCCAGGGCCCGCTCACTGAGCTGCACCCCGCGCCGCTTTCCTCGCGACGCAGCTTAGCGCAGCCCGGGCCGGCGGGTCCGAGGCACAGATGCAACGCAGCTCTCGGAGGAGGGGCAGCCAGGCGCACACAGACAGCCAGGGCGACGGGAGGGCTGTGGTCCACGGAACCAGCACCGCAGATGCCCAGCAGGGGCAAGGGGAGCAGCCCTCTCTGCCCGTCTGACTCCTTTATCCCACGGAGCCCACCAGGGTGAGGGCGGCGCCAAACCTCTCACCCACGCATCGTGGTTCGGTCACCACACGCCATTAGTCCCAGCATCACACACTCAGATTCAGCTACCTCTGAAGAACGCCCCAGCTCACTGACACGAGGCTTTGGGGGCATCTAAACACAAACCCTAACGACACTGATACATAACAACTGAGATCCTCAGTTTTTCCACACTTCATTCGTTTTTACTAATAGTATTTACTAAATACCCTTTGGCTGTCCCAAAGTCCTGTTTAGGACCCCATATTATTCAATCACCATGTATGATTAAGCCTGTCTCGGCTCTGATGGTTTCTCTGACCTTCCTTGTTGTGGATGACCTTGAAGGTTTAAAGAAATACTGGTCAGGTACATGTTAGACTCTTCACTGGAATTTGCTGGATTCTGTATGCTGATATTGGAGTTCTTCAAAATTATTAATTGGAAGTGAAAATATAAATTCTATTTAATCTGCTTTTGTAGTGAAATACCTGTCATTACTAGGTATCAGAGTCCTGAGATAAAGCAACTTCATCACAATACGTTTTTAACTGGATGAATAACTTTCCTTTCTCCTGTCTCCCTTGTCCACTTTTGCTACGTAGGCGCTCACGGAGGAAAGGATTCATGTGCACCAAGTTCAGGCGGTCGGATCAGGGGTCGTCTTGCTGGGGGGGGGTGGGCTCAGCACAGCAGCACCTAGTGACGAAGCCGAGCAGCGGCCTCAGTGTGGAACGGGGACGGTCCTTCGGTGTCTCCGAGGGAGGCAGGGCCGCGGCCCCGTGCCACCGGGCGGGCTCTCTCTGGAAGGGACGCAGCACTGGGCCAGGCAGGTCGCTTCTGCTGACGGTGATTTCTGGACAGCCACTGGCTGTGGTTGCTGGAGGCACATTCCCTGCAGCTGGAGGATGTGTTCGCATTACTAACGGGTGCCGGGGTCACCGACAGCATCTGCTTCAGTAATCAAGAATATGCTTTCCTCAGAACAGGCACCAGAGAGATTTTCCTGCTATATAATTTTAATTCATAGATGTTAGAAGTTATTTGTGTTTTGATCCATGATAAAACTCAAGAATGGCCCTGATGTTTGTAGGAGGCAGACACAGCAGAGGTGAGGACGGCAGGGTTTGGCTCCCATGCGCTACTCGTGGGATTGGCTTCCTCAGTCTTCTTTCTCTGCCACGTCATGCTGGTACCATACTTCTTCTAGATAAAATGTCCATCTTAAGTAAGTTTTCAGATTTGTTAGCATTTATTATGTATAATTACCTCTCAATAGTTTTAAGTCCCTGTTCTACTTTTATTGACGCCCCCCCGTTTTTTGAGACAGGATCTCACTTTGTAGTTCAGGCTGGCTCTGAGCTCACTGTGTAGCCCAGGCAAACCACAAACTCAGCAGTCCTCCTGCCTCTGCCTCCCAAGTGCTGGGATTATAGGTGTGAGTCATCACGCTCGGCACTATGGTGTGAGGTGCTGACTGCTGGTGTGAGTCACCACGCCCGGTATGTGGTATGTGGTGACCAGGGATCACACCAGGGACCTTGCGCTTGCTAGGCAGGCACGGAACCACTACGCTGGATTCCTGGTCTCCATTTCTCATTCTTAAGATTTTTTTTCTGTGACTTTTCTTGCTGCTTCTAAATCGCGCCACAGGCTTGTCCATCTAGTTGATCTTGTCAAAGAACTTCTCTTGGTTTTTGCTAGGGAGCTTTACTGTTATGTTCTGTCTCAGCAGGTCTGCTTTTAAATTCTTTTACTATTCGAGAACACGTTCGCTCCTTCTTCTGTGTCCAGAAGAATTCTAAGCTCTTCACTTTGCTGCCGTTTTCTGTTTCGCACAGATCCATTTAAGAACGCAAAGGTCCCCTTGAGGCCCATCCTGGCTGCACCGCACGCTGTCACTAGGTGTGACGGCGGCGACCCCGACAGGGCCACTCGCCCTCCCGCGGCCGCGGGGCGCTCCTTTCATCTCACGTCGCGCGACTTTCCAGTCGGGGCCCGATTTCCCCGCCTTTCCGCAGCTTGTGTGGCCACCTCCTAGAGCAGCTGTGCCCCGGAAGGTCCGTGCCAGCGCTGCCGGGCACCGGTCCGTCGGCCTGGCAGCGCTCCAGGGTCAAGCTGGGGACGCTCTGCCCGGCCGGACCCTCCACTGTGGGGCAACCCCCGGGGAGCCCACTGTTTTACCCTGGCGAGGAGAGGAGGGCAGTGACGCCTCTGGGACCCTCCGCTGCGCCATTTACTCTGAGGAGCAGAGGTGAGGGACCGTGGGTTCCCGTCGTTACAGGGAGCGAGGGATCCCGTCCCGGCCTCCCTGCCCGCGCACCTCCGGGTTCAAGGCCAGCATGGCGGTCGGAGCTAGAAGTCGTGCTGACTCACAAGACAAAGGAACGTGCTCTAGGTGGAGCAGCAGGCCGCAGGACGCCGTCATCGCCCCTCGCAGGGCTGCCCCGCTGTGCCAGCCGAGAAGGGGTGCCAAGCGCGGCCGAGGCGAATCTCCGGGGCTGGGCCTCGCGGACTTCCAGCGAGCAAGACTAGTGGTGAGAGGCCAGGCAAACGGCAGCATTACTTATTGCAAACACCAATTTATTTTTTATTAAAATGTATTATGTACTGCTTACTAAATAAGTGCTAATATTTAAAAACCTAAACATCATCAAAACATAAAGGTACAAAGGTATGCAGAGAAGAAGCTATGCCAAGTTCGGCTTGATAAGCTTCGATTACACAGAGAGAACGAAGCCTCCTGGATTGCGGCACCGAGTGCCACGGGATGCATTTCAAGGTGACCCGCAGCATGCCGGGGTGAGAAAGGGGTCTTGCCCTCCTCTTCCTAGTTTTGAAGTCTCGGGGAAGACCGCGCTGTCCATACGGCCACTCCGAGAGCTTAACTCCACGACAGCCTTAAAGTGTTTGCACTTGCACAGAGTGGCTGATGAGGGACAGTCTTGATCATTTCTGGCGTGGCTCAGCCTTGGCACAGCTCTGGAGCCTTCACCACCACTTTCTCAAGAACTTTAGCTTTCTCTTTTCCTCCACCTCTCCACGTAAAAGGGACTGGCTCATAGCGGCAGCTGAGTTCTACCAGGTGAGAAGGTTCCTGAAGTTCAAAGATGCGGCTTCTACAACAAAGTCAGCACGCTGCTGTACAGACCTTCCAGCTCAAAAGCCCATGAGTTTTCACTGACAGCAGTACCTGGGCCACGAACACGCCACTGTTAACTTTCGTTTCTTTAGCAAACTGCATGGAACCGTTTGGACGAAGGCCCTGAGGTCACTCGGCAGACAGTGGTTTCTGTACCTATCAGTTCTCGACCCTCGCTGCCTGTGCAGCCAGGGACTGCAGCCTTTGTCAGTGGTGCCGACGTCTGCGGACCTCTGAAAAATTCCTCTGCGCAGCTGTGCGACGCTCCAGCTTTCATCTTGCTTTGCATAGTTCATCTGGAGTTTCTTAAAACCAAACTATGCATAATAACAACCTTGAAAGAACTTCAGGGAAATGTTGAGTTCAACATTTTAGCAGCATCCTTCACTTAAGTAAAAAGCTGCAGAACCTCTTGAAGGCACGAGCAGTTTTACTTGAAAAGTCTATTATCAACCACACGGGCTAAGTGACTGCAGAACAATTTTTTATGGCAATATAAATCTGCTGGAAACAACACCAAAAAATCGTTCGCGAACCCCCTTCCTGTTGGCTTCTAACAACGATTCTCTTCCCCTCTCATCTCTCTAACAAAAGCAGAGTATTCGACGCTGTCACAGATTCTGTCAATAATGTTTCTCTTATAAACTGTTGGAGTCTGAGCCTGGATAAGAGAAAATTCATACAAAAACCTATGGCGTCTTTAATACTCAAGACTGACCGGAGAGACTGAGCAACCCGCCCCTGCGGTGGAACCTGAGATCAACAGCCCGTGTGGGAGGTGGAGGGAAGGCAGGGGAGCGAGGACGCTTGGAGGAAGGCCCCGCCGCCGTCTCCTGTTAGCTAACACTCAGCTTCCCGGTGGGCGTGGTTCTGGCGTCAGGGCCCCGCCCAGAGGCGGGACAGCGAGTGGGAGGGGCGGGAAGGCGGGGCCCTGGCTTCCTCCGCGCAGGCTGGCGGGCTGCAGGGCGCGCTCCGACGGTGTGATCGGGGGCACGGCTTCTCCCAGCCCGGGCCTCCCCCGCAGCCCGGGGCTCCCCCGCAGCCCGGGCCTCCCCCGCAGCCCGGGCCTCCCCCGCAGCCCGGGCCTCCCCCAGCCCGGGCCTCCGCTGCTCTCCGCCTACAGCTTGGGGCCTCCGAGGCCGGCGCTCTTGTCCCGTGCAGACTCCAGTCCTGCGGCACTTCCAGTCGCTCTCACTCCGCCTGGCCGTCCCTGAGGCTCCTCCACCCCGACTGTCCATGAAGGAACCGGTCTCCGAAGAGCCCTTCCGCTCTCAGACTCATCTCAGAGCAGCGGAGACACAGCGTGGCCAGATGTGAGCGGCGTGCCCTTCGGACATGGTGTCTGTGCCATCGGGAACAGTCACCGGGAAAAGCGAAATCGTGATGACGTCGAATACCCTGGCTCTGCCGCGCCACGGCTCGTGACTGTCCCTCGGCTCCGCAGTCCTGACCCCACCTTTCTCCGGACCCGCCTCCCCTCCTACGCGGCTGGGCTTCCATCTGTCGAGCGACCCCGTGACCGCTCCTTGTACCAGGTCACGCGTGCGTCGAGCTGAATCAAAGCGAACACTGGTGAAGTGGAGCTCTGCGCTGGCGGGAGGCGGCGTCCCTCGGGGCGGTGACCGAGCAGAAGCTCGTCCCCAGGTCTCGGGAGGCCGCCCCGCTCTGGACGCAGAGCAGGGCCGAGCAGACGGAGGAGGACGAGTCCTGGTCCTGCCACTGCGCTGTCTTACACCTGCGCCCCCTAGAGGGCGAACGAGAAGCTGCTTCCTTCTAGCCTGGGGGCCGTGGCTGCAGGCGGGGCAGGCAGGAGGGGGGCGCTTGTGGGGGAAGCTCTGTGGGAAACTCTTTTTAGCTCTGTCCACTTCTTTTCTGTTTTAAGAAAACAATTATTTCACACTGAAGTTTTCCCAACTGAAAATAGGTCAATAACTCCTTTTTAGTAATGAAGAATTGTTACTAACAAATTCTAAATAAACACATTTGTTTAGATCTTAAAGGCATTCTTAAAACACAGAATCTGGCCATGGTAATAGGAAAATAATGTGATAAAATAGCGAATCCTAGAAAGTTGGTAATTAATTTATTCCTTTTAAGCTCCAGGGAAAAGTTAGGCCGTTTAGAATTAGTGTGTGAAACTTTTTGAGGACTGCAACCTTATCTGGGCACCTAAGAGCCTGGAGCCTATCAGAGACCAAAACCCGGAGGTTCATGGGCCAGTTCAGCCTAAAGGTGACCTTTCTTTCTCCAGTCAGCATTTAAAGCTGAATTAACTGCTTACGTAGAAAAGACAAACACGTTTCTGGCTTCTCTAACAAATCAGGAGCCAGGACCCACCAGACCCTCCCTCTCTCGCAGAACCCACCAGCGGGTGAAGCCCGTGCTCCAACCCCCTTCATCCATTTACGCAATCTGGTGAACATTCGGACAGTACTTGAATGAGTGACTCTTACACTCCATGACCTGAACGGGCCAGTATAGTTCTGAAAGTCCATGAGCCTGAATATAAGTAGGAGTCTAGAAACATATGTGTGCTCATGTGATTTTCAACAGGGGGTGAGAATGATTTAAAAAAAAGAGAATAGTTTCTTCAACCATCTGTGTTGGGCTGACTTGACATCCATACACAGCGAAAGGAAGGTGAACCCCTTCCTCACACCATAGACAGAAACTAACCCAAGGTAGACCACAGATACAGAGTAAAGTTATAACGCTATCAGAACACAGTATGGGAGAATCATCCTGACCTTAAGTTAGGCAAAGTTGCCTTAGATATGGAAACAAAAGCACAAGGGACATAAGGGAAATAAACTTGGCTTCATAGAAACTAAAAGGTGTGCATTTCAAAGGTGCCATCAAGAACGCGAAAAGAAACTTCACTGAAGGCATACATGTGGTCAACGACTTGTATCTGACAATGCAACAATCAAACATCAAATAACCCAATTAAAAATGAGAACAGGATCTGAACAGACACTTGTCAGAGAGGACATACAAATGGCCAATAAGCACACAGCAGATCGCTCAATATTCTTCACCCTCACGGAAATGCAACTGCAACAGAGGCAGACTTTCTTTCATTTTCACTAAAAAGACTACAGTCAGAAGGGTACTGACCCGAGCCCCGAAGGATACAGAGGAACCAGAACCATCCCATACTGTCGAGGAAGGGAACGCATGATTTTATACTCACTGACAAGTTTTTCAGAAGGTTAAATGCAAAGTTACAGCTGGCTCAGACTCCCCAACCGCATAACACAGAAGTAAAAATCAAAATATATGTCCACACACAATCCCGTAGATAATATTATTCCTAATAGTTCCAAACTAGGAAGAACCAAACGATCATGACTTGATTAAAGATAAATATAAAGTGGCCCGCAGGCTCCAGAGTACATGATTATAGGATGAAAATAAAATATCTTCATAATGAAACAGAAATTTCTGGAATATCATTTCCCCCACGGTGCAGGGCAGGACTCCCCTGTGGGGCTCCGCTCTGCTCCGCAGTCTCCCGTGTCCGCCGGAGCCAGGAGCTTCTGGCCGGGCATAGCAAGGATTAACTTCCGGAGCTGGGGAAGAGTCAGGCACACACCCTCGGCCGTCCGCATGGGGGCCCGGCCAGCAGCCCCTGCCCTGCAGGAAGCCCGGCACTCGAACTCCGGGGCTCACTTTCCGCCATGCCAGTGACAACTGCTCTGCCCTCGTCCTGCCAGGCTGCGTCCACACGCCCTGGTGAGCTGTCCTGCAGCTCTGGGGCACACGCGGGGCACTCCACGCGCACGTTACCTTAAAAGGACCTGGCGCTGGCAGGTGGAAGGCTTGCAGCTAGAGAGCTGCTGGTCACAAGGAGCTCTTGTGCTTGGTCGAGGTCACAGGCAGTTGGCCAGGAAGTAACAGCAGCAGATGTGCGTGGCCGTGGACCTGAAGGCCCGTGACGGGTGGGTGCCAGGCCTCCCTGCAAGAACCACTTAGCCGGAAACAGCAGCCCCGCCCACGTGTCCTCGGGCCCCCGCCTCACGCGTAGTCGCCATCGAGAGAGCGGTGCGGCAGGGCGGCGAGCGTGGGCTGACGGGCTGGCGCTTCTGATCTCTAGTGTTCAAGGACGATGACTTTCAGGTTAGACATTTTCAGGGAGAACGGGTAGTGAGTGCTTGAAGGGAGTGCGTTTTATCCATTCCTCTTCTTCTTTTTGGGACAAGGTCTCGCTTTGTGGTTCAGGCTAGCCCTGAGCTCACCATGTAGCCCAGGCAGGCTTCAAACTCTGCAATCTTCCTGCCTCTGCCTCCTGAGAGCTGGGATGATAGGCGTGAGCCACCACACCCGGCATTGTTATATGTGGTTACTGGGATCAAACTCAGGACCTTCTGCTTGCCAGGCAGGAGCCGGCACCACTGAGCTAAATCTCTGGCCCTATCCATGCTTGTACTGCTTGGGTCAATGGATGTTTTTTCTGTTTCTTATGGATGGAATCAGAGATAAGCAAATGGAAATTATGCTTAAATTTTCTCAAAGGTATATATGACATCCATTTGTTTTAAAAACAAACTTGTCCAATATAAGCAAATTGAACAAATTTGTTTTAAAAATAAGCATTATAACAGAACTGGAGGTGCAAGCTTTGGTCCCTGCACTCATCCTGTGACTTTAGCT
>PVIC010016499.1:0-33845 GCA_004025085.1 Thryonomys swinderianus | reverse complement strand
ACCAACAGTGTAGAAGGGTTCCTTTCTCCCCACAGCCACGCCAGCATTTATCGTTGGTTGACTTTGTGATCGCAGCCATTCTTTGTGGAGTGAGGTGGAATCTCAATGTTGTTTTTATCTAATTTTTTTTAAGCTAAAAACATTTTTGAGAAAGCTTTCCAGGTACTTTTCTCATGGTATAATAATTTGATTTCAAAACCCTGATTAAATTATAAAACCTATCAACTTAAGATTTTCTTATCAATACATAATGTAACTCAATGCATGCATTAAACAAAGGAACCTAATACAAAACTACCCAAATAAATAAATATTATAGTTATATCATGCCACACTAATGTCTGTTTATTGTGTATCATGTAGTATAGTAGTATTTAAAGCATTATATCATTCATCTAGGTTCAGACATTCATAGTTCTAGCTGTTTGGGAAGCTGAGGCAAAAGGATTGTTAAACATTGAACATTTTATTGCCTACAAATTTGCTCAAAATTTTTATCCTCATTTTATAGATGAAATAATGATGTTTAGATACTTCCAATAACTTTCTCACTTGAATACATGTAAATAGTAGACTCTGGATTTGAATCTGCTTGAATTGACTGTTCATTTTTTATATCTTCCTTCGTTTGTTTTTCTAAAGGTAGCAAAGAACTATATATGTATTACTTATTACAATTACTTATTACAAATCAACCATCTTAACATCATTTTATTGTAGTATTACACATACTAGAAAAATTTTATTGCATCTAGAAATCACAGGCTCTACACAGGCTCTATTTAATTTTTTCATAAATTCTAGGCTTCTTTCTAAGGCACTTACAATATAATTCAAAAATATTATGACATTTACTATGATTTTTTAAAGGATGTGACTTTCTTTAAAATACTTTAAATTGGGCCAGAGATTTAGCTCAGTGGTTCCAGCACCTGCCTAGCAAGTGCAAGGTCCCTGATTAGACCCCCGGTAACCACATACAACAATAGTGGGTGTGGCGACTCATGCCCACCTGCAATCAGTACCACATACCACAAATGCTTGCCTTTGTGCCTCAAGACTGTAATACCAGCACTTGGGAGGCAGAGGCAGGAGTATTGCTGAGTTGGAGACTTGCCTGAGCTACACAGTGAGCTCAGGATCAGCCTGAACTACAAAGAAAAAAAAAAAAAACCTTAAAATGTCTTTTTAAACATGGTTTGAGTAAATAACATTGTTTCTACTGGTCCACTCAAAATTGAATTAGAGTGTACATGCTACCTAAATTCATTGTGTGAAATTGGGCATCCATAAAATTATCCCTGGGGCCGGAGGGTTAGCTCAGTGGTTCCGGCGCCTGCCTCGCAAGCGCAAGGTCCTGAGTTCGATCCCCCCCCCCCCGTAACCACATATAAAATGCTGGGTGTGGAGACACGCCCAGCAACAATTAACACCGCATACCACAATGCCAGACGTGGTGGCTCACGCCTGTAATCCCAGCACTCGGGAGGCAGAGACAGGAGGATTGCTGAGTTCGTGGCGGCTTGCCTGGGCACCATAGTAAGCGCAGGGCCAGCCTGAACTACAAAGCAAGACCATGTCTCAAAAAGAAAAAAAAAATTATCCTTGAAATTTTAATTAATGATTTACTGAAATAACTATAGTGTCAAAAGCACTCACTATTTTGTGCTATATATATGATAACTGAAAGAAGTAAATGTGCTCCTTTTGTAATATAGCTAGCAGAATGAGACACACAAAAAAATAATGCTCAAGTTATAAAAGAAATATACAGAAAATTAGTGTTTGTAGGACTCCTTTGAGGTTTTTGTGAATTCATTACTTTTTAGCATAGTTGCATTACTTTATTAATTAGCAAATGCTACATTTGTATCTACTCCATATACTTTCTTATATTGTAATAAGCTTAACTATGTGTGTAAAAAAATCTTCCTGGCATTTTTATAGAAATTGCTTGAAAGTTATAGATCAGTTCTGGGAGAACTGACATATTTTCTCTCTTGAAATTTCAGTGTATGAATATGATAAATCTCTCCACTTGCTCACATATGCTTTAGTTTTTCATTATCATTTTGAAATTTTCCAAGTATAGATCCTGTGTATGTTCTGTGAAGTATTTTCCTGAGGATTTAATTTTGCTTTGAATGAATCTAACTGGTATTTTTTTTTAATTTTTAACATTGTTAGTATAATGAGCTGTGGTGTGTGTGTGTGTGTGTGTGTGTGTGTGTGTGTATGAAATCATTCAATAGTTATGGAGCACTTGTATAGATTTGAGCTATTTTTATGTTGGTAATAAAATAATGAAAGCTTTGTTTCACTTTTCCACTCTGAATATTATTTCTCCTTTGCACTTTTTTGACGTGTTGAGTACTTTCAGAATTACACTGCCTGCACATAGTGAGAACAGACACCTTGGGCTTGTCTTGATTTTAAGAAGAAATAACTTAATCCTTCACCATTACTATGATTTAAGCTGCAGGTCTTTCAGATGAACTGTATACATCTGAACTAATTTTTCTTATTTCCGAAATTTTGCATATCTTTTTTTATTTTATGAATAGGCTTTTCTGGAGACTAGATAAAGAAGATATTTTTTGACCAAAAATAAAAAGGAGCTGGGCGTGGTGGCTCACGCCTGTAATCCCAGCACTCGGGAGGCAGAGACAGGAGGATTGCTGAGTTCTAAGCTTGCCTAGGCTACATAGTGAGCTCAGAGCCAGCCTGAACTACAAAGCGAGACCCTGTCTCAAAAAATAAAATAAAATAAAATAAAAAATAAAAATAAAAAAGAATATCACTCAGCCATAAAGAATGATACATTCTAGTCATTTTTACTCAAATGCATTTATCTTAAAAACATACTCATAAATGAAATAAATATGACACAGATGTATACTGTATCTTTTCTCTAGTATGGAAAACTGAAGGTGTAAATGAATGCCAAGTTATATGATAGGTAATGTGAAATAGGAAGAAAATGCGCACAATGAAAAAGGAAAGTGTGGCTGGGGGAAAGCAAAGAAGGGATAGAAAAAATTGATAGTAAAAAAGCAAACAAAGCTTATGTATAAAGGAGGTAGAGGTTCTAGGGAAGGCAGGAGAAAAAGGAAAAAATGAGAATCAATATATAGCATGTATAGGTAAAAATTCTCAATGTGGAATGTGATCTTAGCATATGTATAAAATGTACCAATAAAATAGCTGGGCATGGTGGCTCACGCCTGTAGTCACAGCACTCCAGAGGCAGAGGCAGGAGGATGGCTGAGTTCGAGGCTTGCCTGGGCTACATAGTGAGCTCAGGGCCAGCCTGGACTACAAAGTGAGACTCTGTCTCAAAAAAAGAAAAGAAAAGAAAAAGAAAATGTACCAATAAAATAAATTAAAAATAACAGAATAGATGAGGCCAATGTAAAAGTGAATATGGTTACAAAGGGTAAAAACAGAATTTGTCTTTTTGGTGTTTGCACCTTTTAGCCTTTGACCTAATGGTGAAAACATAAACTTCTATATTGTAAAGTGTATGGAAGTTACACACACATGAATACAAATGAGGATAAGTAAAGTGGAAGTACCAAAAGATGGCTTGGTTATAGCAACATCAATATCCTTGTCAGGGGCTCATACAATTTTACAAATTGTTATCATCGGGGTAAGGTACATTGTGTTCAGAGATCACTTCTTAAAACTGCATGTAAATCTTGAATTTATCTCAGTATAAATTTCAATTAAATATTAGAGTTAGCTAATATTTAATTATTTGACAGATATTTTTGTACATTAACTATCAAGAGAATAAAATTCAATCTAAAATTGTCATGTGTTTTATATAAATAGGTTGTTTCATTAACTAAAAGATAAAGTCTGCCAGTATCCAGTGCAAAGTAAATACATCTAAGTTATGTAAATGTAGAAAATAAAAATAAGCAAGAGGTATAAGTCAAAGCACAAAAGTGAAACTGAATATGTTAATGAGTTCTAGAATGTATGATGGATATTGTGAAATAGAAAATATTCAAAAGGAAATGTGGAGGGATGAGCAATGAGGAGTAAAGAAAAAATGTAATGATATTTTGAAAGGGGAAACAAAGCATATGTATTTAATGGGTGAGGAGTTGTGCAATAGATAGGGAAATGGAAAAAATGAGAATTAAATTGTGTCATATACTGGTACAAATTCTCAATCTTGAGTGTGATCATCATGTGTATGTATAATGTACCAATAAAGATGAAAATAAACTTTAAAAAGTGAATGGAAGACCTACTGAGCTGCTAACTTCCGAACAATTAGCTGCAGTTCAAATGAAATTTGTGCAGGTAAAGTGGAAGACAGTTTGTTAATTCATGTAACAAATCATCAAAATCTTTATTAAAATTAAAACATGGAACAGCCAAATTGAAGAAAAGTTTGTTTAAAAAGCAAATCACCAAATTTTGCGAAATGATTTGATAAATCCACATACAATGGAACTTCAGAATCATGAAATATCATTACAGCTGGGGTACTGAGTTCATTTTTGAATTAGTCCTAACATTCTTAATTGATTACTCACCAAGATCTTAGAAAAAAATAGGTAGAGATAGATATTTTCTGTAAAGGGAAAAAAATAATCCAGCCTCCATTTATTTTAACTATAAACCTACATGCCTAAGCAGGATATAAAGCAGGATATAACCAACACTGTTCTCCAGACTTCAATCAGCATTCCTATTGTATAGAACTTTAACCCACTGTCTATCCAGATATAGGTACCAGTTTTGAAGGGCATTGGCTTTTCATTCCTTATTTACTAACAAATATGTGATTTCATTTTAACATCTAATAGTTTTAAAATAGGCTGTTTAATTTTCCCATCTAAAAATATATATGTGTTGCTCACATATATATAATCAACCTCTTTTAATTCTGATTATTTAAATATTTTATTTCACATTATTATTTATCCTTTCAAATTTTCATTTTTCCTTTCATAAATTTAAGTCATTTACATGTTGTAGATTAATTTCACAGCTAAAATTATTTATTATTTTAAACATACATCAAGAAGGAATAAAATGAAATCCTAATTTTTACATATATTTGTATATTTTCATTTTATATTGCTTTTGTTTTAGATTTTTAACAGTTTTTTTTGTTTGTTTGTTTGTTTTTTGAGACAGGGTCTCACTTTGTAGTTCAGGCTGGCCCTGAGCTCACTATGTAGCCCAGGCAAGCCTCGAACTCAGCAATACTCCTGTCTCTGCCTCCCGAGTGCTGGGATTACAGGCGTGAGCCACCACACCCGGCATTGTGGTATGTGGTATGTGGTATTGATTGCTGGTGGGTGTGAGTCACCACGCCCAGCATTGTACTGGTTACTGGGGATGATCTCAGGGCTTTGAGCTTGTGAGGCAGACACTGGAACTACTGAGCTAAATCTCCAGCCCAACAGTTTTATTTGATAGTTCTCTCACTGTCTCTTCTTGACTGTACCTATACTGAATTGACAAATGTGTGTCTCATAAATGCACCTACTTTTATTTCACTAAGGATGTATGCATGTAATTATCCAAAGGATTCATTACAGAGTTGTTTTAAATCAACTGTGACAGAAGATTGTCAATTAGTTTCACTGGTTTCTTATACATGAATAGTTGAATTTATTTTATAAACAACTGTTAAAATAACTTCTCCAATTAGGAAAAGCTAGCAGAGGGTAACTTAAAACAAATATGTTATAAACAAAATTCATGTTTACTGCTCAAGTGAATCAGAGAGAGAAGAATTGCAAATTATAATAAAAGGTTTTAGTACTAGAAATTAATTCAGAGCACTTAAAATAGCTTGAAGTATGTAAAAAAATAAACTTATTATATTGTATCCCTATTCTGTTAAGAAAACTACTTTTCCTAATTGCTTTACCTTAGAATACTTCTGTACGTTGTTTATTCTTTTTTTCTAAATTATTGTAGATTTTCACTTCTTGACCAATTTTAATATATAATTATTTAAAAGTTTTCAACAATGTCCACTGGTATAGAAATAAAATATGTCATTATTTCTGAGATGATCTCCACATAGATGCAGAGATTACAACTTACAAGTAAAGGAGGACCATCACAGTGCTCCCAGTTCTTAGTCCTAATTTCATGCCCTTTTAACTCATTTTCTAAGTCCCTTACTTTAGGCTTGTGTTTCCTGCCACATCCTTCTCTTGCCCTTCTTAATAGGACACTTGTGAACTCTTTTTACAAATTACCTTGAACTCTTCTTAGTGATTAATAATAATCATCCTTGCCAGGTGTGGTGGCTCACACATGTATTCCCAGCACTCGGGAGGCAGAGACAGGAGGATTGCTGAGTTCCAGGCTTGCCTGGGCTACAGAGTGAGCTCAGAGCCAGCCTGAACTACAAAGCGAGACCCTGTCTCAAAAAAGAAAATAATAACAATCATCCTCATTTCATAATTGATAACATATCCACCTGGTATCTTTTCTATTATTTTAAAATATGATTCAATTTTAACACAACCTTCATGGTGTTGTAAATATTTGGGGGAACAAACTTTATCACATTTTTTCTTCTAAAACAGTATTTATATATATTGGCTCTCAAAGACTGTCCACAGTGAATAGTCATTTGAATCTATAAACTCAGTGCAATTTTCCCTAATTCAAACAACATTTATTAAGTGCCTCCAATTGGCTAGGTGCTGAGTGAAACAAATTTAAAATTAAACGTTCACTTAATGGACAAAATGACAGACAGTATAGATACATCAGTGAAAGGAATAGAGTGGATATGTTTCTTCTGAAAATTACCACCTTTTTTGTAGAAGTGTTGATAGTATAATCATCAAAAAAAAATGGAGGGGCTGGATGGAGATTTAGCTCAGTGGTTCCGGTACCTGCCTAACAAGTGCAAGGTCCCTAGTTCGATCCCTAGTAATCACATGCAATAATACGGGGTGTGGTGGGTCACCCCACCTGCAATCAGTACCACATACCACAATGTGGGGCATGGTGGCTCAGGTTTTAATCCCAGAACTCAGGAGGCAGAGGCCGGAGGATTGCTGAATCCGAGGTTTGCCTGGGCTACATAGTGAGCTCAAGGCCAGCCTGAGCTACAATGCAAGACCCTGTCTGGAAAACACACATAAAAATCAAAACAAACCAACAAATAGAAAAAAAAAGAGGACCAAGTTTCTCTCCAAAAATGCTGTTGTGACCTGACTTTCTAAGAGCAGCACAAATGAGAACAGTATGGTTCTTAGTTCATGTCTGTGTGGGGAAACAGAGACAAGGAGGTGAGTCCGCTGCCCTGCTCACATGTAAACATTTATAGGAGCTGATACTTGAATGAAGGCTGTCACTGGAGTATGGCAGGATTCCATGTTGGAGAAATAACCCAAATCCCAAAATTCGGGATTCTGTAGACTACGCCAGTGCGTATAAATTTTACCCTAAATACCACTACCACAAAGGGGCATTTGAAAGCAAAGAAATAACATAATGCCACTTACATTGGACAGCAGTCTGTGTTATGTACATGTACCAATTTCATCCAAAGAATGCAATGGTTTTGTTTTGCAAAACATGTGGTAATAAATGTAAAGGGAGAGAGAATGAGAGACTGAGTAGGGAAAGGGAGAGAGAAAAGAGAAGGCAGGAGAAATGAAGAGAGAGATAGGAAGAATGAGGTATAATACAGGGTAACATAAGGAAAACATAAGAAGTAAATGAATTCTCTGAACAACCAGTGGGCTAGAGAGGGAATCCTGTATTTCAGAAGAGATCTATAACCCTAGCTAAGGCTTGGACTGTAGCCTACCAAGATTATTCTTGATAGGAAAAGAAAAAGCAGTCCTGTTTTCAGACTTCTGACCTTGAGAAATCATGACAAAACATAGGACTGTATTTTTGGCTCTGTGCTGTGGCAGTGAGAGCAAGCTAATTACATAAACAATCAGACACTGATTATATAAGAGAATGTTTATTCCACATCAATAAAATATTTCAGGACAAATTATTTCCCTTCAAGAAACATTTTTTATTACTCAGGATTCTTTATATAGTTACCTCAGTAAATAAAGATACAAAGGATTAGCATATGATGTAGGCCTGCTCAATCAGACAGCTCTTTCTGTTTGCTTGTTTGTTCATTTGCTTATTTGTTTGTTTGTTTTGTGGCATTAGGAATTGAACCCAGGACCTTGGCAAAGCCAGAAAAATGCTTTTCTACTGAGCCACTTCTCAGGCCTTTTCATTCTTTACAAACAGAGTACTCTTTCCAATCAGGATTCCCTCTCACATTTGCTTCCAGAAAGTAATGATATTTTTGTTTATGTGCCATTTACATTACTCTATCAGTTCTGTCTTCAAAGTAAGTGAGACTGAGTTGAATTTCAATGACATATAACTGAAAGACTTCTGATTAATTTCCCTTCAATTGATATTAATAAAATGTATAATTCTGGCATTATAAAATTACAGACTGTATTAGTAATCATCCATCTATTTAAATGCATTCCCATCATGAATTAAATGCATGTTATTAAAGCCTATTTGTGTGAGTCAATGTCTTTAAAACTATAATTATTACAAACAGATTCAAATAATGAACTTTATGCTATGACTATCAATTAATAACAGTGAAAATTTTCCAGTTTAAGGCTGTATTAACTTTCCATTACTGCAACAAATATCTGAGATAATCAATTTATGAAAGTATTTTGCCTCACAATTTTTGAGGTTTTAGTTCATGGTGTGTTTTCCAAGTTGAGTACCTTAGAAGGGACAGTGCATCATTACAGGAGCTCGTGGCAAAGGAAAATCATTCATCTCGTAGGAACGAGAGAGCAGAAACTGACAGAACCTTCCGTCTCTTTCAAGGATACAACCCCAATGGCAGGAAGACTTCCTCTCCAGCCCTATCTGAAGATTTCCACTTCTTCCTAGTAATGTCATTGTGCTCAGACCAATCCTTTCGCATATGAGCTACTGAGGGACACTCATGCAAACCAAAGCAAAGGTCTAAGGACAAATGAAGTTGAGCAAATGTTATTTTCAGAGGAACAGAACAAAAGTTTATCTGAACAACATAATTAACATATATACACATAGGTATCACGCATGTTCAATAATGAATAGCTGAGTGGTACTGAAAGCAGAGAACCCAACACATTAACATTTAAATGAACATTATTATATGCACAATGTCGGTGGGTGTTCCCTGGAGGAGCAGAACCAATAATTAATATAGATATGATTTATTAGATAGGTTTTAGGGTCACAGCCCACAAGGTCATCTGCATACTGAGAAGCCTGAGGATCCAGAAACTACTTGATCCCAGAAGCAAGAACAAAAGGCAAGAAAGCTGCAGCCCCTGTTCAAGATGGAAGGAAAGAAAGCTTCCCCGAGAGCCACGTTGTGAGTCCTCACTGAAAGACGGGCAAAGCTGCACTCTGATGTCTGTAGACAACGCTGTAGCAAAAGACAACTTTCCACAGGCTGGAAAGTTTTGAAATTTGATCACTAATGGAAACTATTGCAATATATCTAAATTTAATTCAATGTACATATAAACTATCTTATCTGCATATTATATTCAGAATTTAATGTATTCTAATAAAACATCTTAGTCTTGAATGCAAATATTTAATTCAAGTATGTTTCTTCTTTTGCCATAGATTTTTGTATAAATGCATGCTTACACATTTTTTCTATATAATTTTGTAAATTTTATGTCTAATTTTTTGTTCCTCATTAATAAGTTTTATTTCTTTATAACACTCACTAGAGAATTTGTTTGCTCCATGTTCGAACATTTTAGCTAAGTTGAATCATATAGTTAAGATACTGTTGCCTATCAGGTCAATAATTGGTGAACTAAGAAGAATTAATAGGATTTACGGTTCTTTTCAGCAACATGTAGCACAAGCAATACTAATTATGATTTCATTAACCTTTGAAGTGGAATCATTTTCTAATAATTTGGTCCTGTTAAAGGCTTAACCACCATTTTATTGTTAAAGTATAAACTACACTATGTCAAATTACATAAATATACATTCTAGACAACAAAATATTTCCATAATTTTGAAAACAACTTACCATATTTGAATCTGTTAACCTCCTTTTGTTTCCAGAATTTTTACTTAATTACTCCTCGCTTTGTAGTTCAGGCTGGCCCCGAGCTCACTATGTAGCCCAGGCAAGCCTCCAACTCAGCAATCCTCCTGCCTCTGCCTCCTGTGTGCTGGGATTACAGGCGTGAACCACTACACCCAGCTAATTATTCCTTTCTTGAGAGTCTTCATTGTTGTCTAAATCCTCTAAGTGAAAACTTTACTGCATAGTTTTTATGTTTGAAGCCAAAACTCTTTTCCTGAATACTTTTTCCTCTGAAAAGAGAATGAATACATGAAAGAACTCTTTCCTAAGTAGCTTCCTCTTTGTTCCATTGTCTATGTTCCTAATATATTCTCTCTAGTGTTTGTGGCTAATTTCTCCATCTCAGTAGTTAGACTTTGGTATTTGGGATCATCAGAAAGAAAGATCATGTTTCTCCGTTAGTTAGATGTGTCCATACAAGTATGTTTTAAAATGTAAGTGATGACTGTTCATTTTGGATCATGGCCTCCCTACAGGTTTTTCCTTGCTTCTATTTCCCTTCTGCTAGAAGAGTGGACATGGTGGTGGTCACTGGTGCGTACCTCCTACCTAGAGCATCATATGAAAAATGATATTGAGATTGACATAAAAAAGATATGAAATTTTGGTCAAGATCATTAGAGATGTGTAGCATCAACTTTAGAAAAACGTTATATATTTCTGTGAAAATTCATGTTTCATGAACCACCTATTAGACATTTTACAACAACTAACGTGACCCCCCCTACTTAAACAGGTCTTGATTTCTCTTACACACAACCTTCATTGCTTTATTTCTCTCTCCTGCCACACATGCCCCTGGGATGCAGAGTAGCCACCATGTCCTCCTCTTTGTCTGATAAAAAGGGTCAGCATGCAGGGAATTTTGGAATTTGTGTAGATTCATGATCAATAATATCCTCAAGAATCAATTACATTCTCTGGCAAGTTCTCTCATTCGAGTCATGAAGTGTTTCACTTTCTACTTTTCCTGGGCCAAGCACTCATTCTCTGCTTTCCTGCGCTGGCAAGAGTAAAAGATATAATCATAAAATTCAAACTCCCCATTTTCCCTACAAAGAGTCAGACAAGTTTTAGGATCATTTGCTACCATATTCTTCTTCCCAATTACAGAAAATGACATTGAAGCCCTATAAAGGTTAGTATCTCTATATCTCACCCACTAACATAGTTCTCTCACTTTCTTCTGAATTTTAGAGACTGCCTGACGTTACTGGGAATTTTAACTAACATCCAAACTGGCTATATCGTTCACTTTGAAAAAGAACATGCATTTTGCTGCAACTTAATTCCACTTGTTTCTTTTTCCTATTTTTAGCATTGGTTTTGTTACAGCTTCTTTAAAACTTGTCACATATATAATCTCTATTTCTCTATTATTAATTCACCAGTAAGCCCATATCTATTAGCTCAAGCACTTATTTGGGTATTGATGATTAGCTTGAATTAATAACTAGCTTATGTTTTATTATTGTTTCATTTATATTCTTCTTCAAATAGTTTCCCAAGACAATAGCTAATATTTTTATGAGCATACTTTACTTTTTAAAAAGATTTTTTCCAGTATTTTGCACATTTCTCCTCTGTTTCTGGCTTTTTTTTTTTCCTACATTCTTTTCCTGGGCATTTCCTTGCCACCTTTTAAAGGTGACATTTTCTTCATGTTCTTTCCTGAACATGCTTTAATCTCAACTGCCTTGAGTCTTACTAGAAAATATTGTCTCACCCTAATAGGTGTAAATGTGTTTTATGCCTGTGATAAAGAAATTGTAATGTCAAGTTAGGCCTTACATTTTAGTCTTGACTTAAGTGACTACATGTTTATTCAATATTTTCTTCATTTTATCTATCTCATTTTTCTCTTATTTTTCCCCCAAATTAAAAAAAAATTGTATCTTCTAACTTCTCCAGTTGCTTTTCCTTTTTAAGGGAAGGTCCCATCTATCCATGTTTACTAACACATTTCTAAGTTTTCAATTTCCATATCAAATTCACACTCAATTATGTAATTTCCACCTCCAAATAAATCAATAGTTACACTGTCTTTTCCTCTTCACTGATATAACCCCACTGTCTGCTGGAGAGGCTCCTTTGTCTTTATTTCTAGTCTCCTTTACTTCTAGTCTCATTACATATATTTGTGTCCCTACAAAGTACATTCTTCATTCAGCACTTAACATGCTATTGTCTGTTTTATTTTAATACAAGTAAAGTAATATCACCCATTGGCTAATTACAGCTCAGATTTTTTCTATTGTTGAAGATAAACCCATGTTGCCTTGGCAGCCCTGCCTGACCTGCACCATCTCTGGGTTTTCTTCCACTACTCTGTGATCCCTGCTCCCCAGGTGTGAGAGCCGCATCAGTGACTTGGAAGTCAGCCTCTTCTACCTGTAAGTCGGCCCCTGAGCAGCTCTCCACATTGAATGTATTTTTTTCTTTTTCACCTAATGAAGCATTTTCAGATCCTCGTTTGAGCACTAACTTCTCAGACTTCTCCTTTTATGACAAATAACATTATGTCCTCATCTGTTATGTCTCTGAAAACTGTCATCTGTGAACTAGTGATATGGCATGTATTTGTCAATCTCTGGAATCATTTGTAAGATGTCTGTACATCCAACTATAATATGCACTTCCTGATGGTGGGAATTGTGTCGAGTTGGCTAATGCTGTGACTCTGCATTTCCAAAATGTAAGACATTATCCGGTATGCTTTTTATAGTCTTCTGAAAATAAGTGAGGTCTGTTTACAGGGGGAACTTGATATGTTGCCTAAGCTAATTTTTACAGATTTTACTTCAACTTATTCTTTCACTTACTGTAAAGTAGCATTTACATTCTTTTTTGATGTACATCTTGCTGTTTTCATTTTCTCAGAATGAAGCCATAGCTAGTTTTGTGCAAGCAGCCAAACAATTTCCTCAGCCTCAAAGGTCAAACGATGGATCCCAGTGATGTCTCTGAAGCTGGGATGGCACAGACCAGTCCTGATGGCAGCTGATCTCAGGTGACACTCATTTTCCCAGCTGAACATTCATTTTATATTCACTGAGAGATGTTATAGACACAATGTTCTTATTTTTGATATGTAAATATGACAACACAGAAAAGAATTTGATTCATTTTAAAAAAAATTGAATTGTTATTGGTATATTATATATATATACACACATATATATATATGTATCATGATCAAACACAATATTGAGAATTTGTATCAGTATATGACACAATTTAATTCTTATTTTTTCCAATTCCCCTACCCACTCTTCAACCCCTTGCCCCCTATATGCATAAGTTTCGTTTCCCTTTTTATTAGCATCATATATTTTCTTCCCCTTGTTACTTACCCCTATCCCCCATTTCCCTTTGAATATTTTCTATTTCATAATATCTACCATATATTCTAGAGCTCATTTATATCTTCAGTTTCTCACACCAGAGAAAAGATACAATATTTACAGATCTGTGACCTGTTTATTTCACTTATGAGAATGTCCTGAAGGTACATTCATTTGAGAATATATGAGTAAAGCTTATCATTCTTTATGGCAGAGTAATACTCCATTCTACAAAATGAAAAAAATACACCTTTATCCAGTCTCTAGTTGATGGACACTTGGGTTGTTGCAAGATTTAGCTATCACAAAGTTTGATGCCTGGAGTATTTCACCCCACAAAGCCAGAATACATATTCTTTTCAGCTGGTCACGGGTCATTCTCTAAAATAGACCACATGCTAGTTCATAGAACATGTCTAAGTGAATGCAAAGGAATTGGAGTTATTCCCTGTATACTCTCAGACTATAGTCCCTTGAATTTAGAGCTGAATGCCAAAAGAAATTCCAAGATCCTTACAAACACATGGAAATTGAACAACACTCTGCTGAATAATCAATGGGTGACAGAAGAAATTAAATAATTTCTTCAATTAAATGATAACCCTAGTACAATATACAGGAATTTATGGGACACCATGAAAGCAGTTCTACAAGGGAAATTCATTGCAGTCGATGCCTACATAAGGAAAACAAAGCAAACTCAAATAAGCAACCTAATGCTGAAACACAAGCTACTAGAAAACAAGGAGCAATACAAACCCAAAGCTCATAGCAGGCAGGAGATTATAAAGATCAGAGCAGGAATCAATACAGTGGAGACAAGAGAGTGACACACACACAAAAATCAACAAATAGAAGAGTTGGTTCTTTGAAAGGATAAACAAAAATTAACAGACGCATAACCACCCTTATCAAACAAAGGAAGGAAAAGGCTCAAATCCTTGCTATTAGGAATGCAAAAGGAGGGGAGAGTCCACCTTTTTATATTCTTGAAGTCCAAGGGCAAGGAGAATTTATAACAGCCTTTTAGGAAGAAAAAAATTATTAACAAAGCAATTCGCATTAAAATTTTGCTACCTCATCAGGTAAATGAGGATATAGTAGCCATCTATCAACTAATGAGTCAGTAATATATAACCATATAACAAGGCAAGCTAAAATTCATCTGTCATTGTAAAAAAAATGTATGTGTGTGAATACAGAGCGTATTTCACTCAGGAATTTGTCTGAGAATAAGTGAAAAGATATTAGCCAGATAGAAGTAAATTTGTAATTCCTGAACTTCAAATGGACCAAAGTAACTTAAATAATTATCTTTATTTTATATGTATGGTGTAACATACACAGAAGGTATGATGGAACAGTATGTTAAATATTTAAATTTAAATAATTTCTTACAGTAAAAATGAATTTAGTTGCTCTGCCATGGCTGCTTCAATGTTTTAAATGGACTGAAAACTTGTCCTTTTCGCGGGGATTTAGACTTTGCAGAAGCGCCAGCGCGGCCCAGGGCCAGGTCCTGTGAGCGGAGCAAAGCGGGTGCCCCGCGGGGTTTGAACGCCTCTCCCCCGGTCTCCACTGCATGTGCTCAGCTCACCCGGTAGTAACCGTCACCGCGGAAGAGCTCCGGCGCTGCCTCAGGGAGAAGCAAGGAGGACGCGACGCTCGTGTGGGGGATTAATGGCAATTTGTCTTTTAGTGAAATGTTGTAATTTAAATAGTCATGATATCGTTCCCTACTAGTATATGCATGCATGAATATAGCAATTTAATTCTACCTATTTATAAAATGTAACAAACAGTCTCAAGTGTTTCACCATAAAAGCATCACCTTGGAGGAAATTATATTAGTACGAAAACACACTAAACATGGCTATTGTTACCAGAGAAACTGATGATGATTACACAAATTCCTTTTAGTGCTTTAAAAAATCGATATTTACACAGCTCTTTTTAATTTCTGAGGCATTTCCTTACTCTTTCTGTGTGCTTCCTACCTTTCCATCCCGAGTGTGGACGAGCACCACCCCCCCCCCCCCAGCCTCACAAGCGCTTGGAATCTTTCTGCGTCTTCTTCCTAGGCTTTCATTGCTGCTTCAGCTTTGCATTTCCTGATGATTAGTGATGCTGACACCTTCACATACATACTCAAAATTATAGAAGCCTAGAGAGGAAAGATAGTCGTCAGGGACTTGAAAGGGGGGGGGCGGGGACGAAAAGCTAATAAGGTACAAAGTTTCTCCGGTACAAACCAAGTATGTGGAGGCCTCTGAGACCACAATGTGGATATTGTTCACAACACTGTGTTGTGTATTTAAGATTAACTGTTAGGGTAAATTTTCCATGTTCCCACCAACCCTAAGAAAAAAAAAAGAATAATGAAAGAATAGCTATATGAGATAATGAACATGCTAATAAATTTGATGGCGGTATGAATTTCATAATTCACATGTAGGACAGATCTCAAGTCCCAAAACTTAAAGATGCATGGATTTTACTTACCATTTATACTTTAATAAGGCTGGAAAAGATTCAATCTCAGTCACATATACTAAAATGAAATCTCTGGGGGTGAGTGTAGGCACATGTGATCTATCTGTCTATTTATTTATGTTTGATTTTTTTTTTAATTTTTTGGGGGGGTCTTACTTTGTTGTCTAAACTAGTCTTCAATTCACTATTTAGCACAGACAGGCCTCAAATTCTCACCAGTCTTCCTGCCTCAGTCTTCTAAGTAGTGGAATTACAGACGTGCACCATCATGCTCATTTTAAGAATAGACTGTTGATTATTGACTTTTGATTATATATTAAATAGTGAGTGCTAATGAGGAAATAAAGCAGCCCAGATAACTCTAACTTGGCAAACTGTAGAGCTCTTAGCAGCTTTAACTTCACACTCATGCTAAAGTCTTGCATTTTCTTAGATCACCTATGCAAATTTAATCGAGCATCTGATCAGCTTACTTTGCCACAAACTGAAAATAACTGAATCCTTCAATACCTACCGGGGAAAGTATGTGCCCGGCAAGTATTTCATACAACATAACTAAAATATCATTTACTCTTTCACACAATGTAAATTTAACTGAGTGACTTGAATGTTTATTTACTAAGTCTGACAATTATGTATCTAATTGTATTTCAAAGTAAAGGAAGAAAGCAGAGTTAAAATAGAACTAAATTCTATTCTATGAGAACAATCTACACATTTATTATGAGTGTAACATTTGTGGCATTTTCAGTGGAGCTCCCATTTAATGGAGAAACCAGCTGGAGTTGAAATGACTTTATATAGGCAACTGAAAATTTAAAATAGAAAAAAAAATAAGTGATAGAGAAAGAATTTGCTCTTGTCTACTAAAATTGCTGAAATGTTTAAAAATGTTCTTGTATATATGTTCTTAGACCTATTCCATTCAATTATGTATATACTGAAGGTTAAAACTAAAACTGAAATTCAAGCTCTTTGGGAAAAAACTGGGAAGGGTTTTAAAAACTATTCCTTATATATGGGATCGAACATTTAACGAAGTTTCTGTGAACTTCCATTTTCACTTGATCTTAGCCAAAAGGCCGAGAAGTGATGAACTTCCATTTTCATTTCTCTGAGTTACTTTCCTTTTCAAGAGGCACAATGACAACAATATTTTAGTCAATGATCTTGGATTTATTATGTGGTCACAGAAAGTCTCGTACTTTCACTTTTTCTCTTGTGTTATTTTTCATCAATAAAAACAGTAAATATTTTCTTTATAAAGTAGTGCATATTAACCTTAAAATGATCAACATTTACAAAGAAAAGTTTGAAGAAGTCTAGGTGCTACTAATAATTGGCTTTGATTTTTAAAAATAAAATTAAAAAATTCAAATATTAATTAAGCAGAATTTCTTGTATACATTTCAGGGAAACATTAAAAAAATACTAGTTTAAAAATATCTGCACTTGTCCCAGTATAGAAACATGAAGGGAAGAAAGTTCATTTTTTTCTTATGCTAAAAAGCTTCAGGAAATTTCTTTATTACTTTGTACTGTATGTTCTAATCAAGCATAAAAAAGGAAAGTGAGTACTATCAAAGGACCCATAAAAAGAGTTTATGATGTTTCAGAATCAGACAACATAAAAAAGGACATATTCAAATTAAAAACACTATTATAAAGTGTGATTCTATAAGGAATCTCCATAGCAGTCTTAATAATGTGATTAAAGAGACAAAGTAATAGCAATATACACAAGTACTAATTAGAACATTGAAACTATTACGTCTCATGTGGGAGACAAGTCATAAAACTCAAAGAATATTTGTAAGAAACACCATCAGACTAGCTTTTAAGTTTTCCAGTGCCTGAGGCTGATTCTGTGAACTTGTGGTATGAATTGAAAATGTTTAAGAAAATTCAATTGCCTTAATAATGTACACTTACTTCCAAGTCGTATTAAAATAAAAGAAAATAATTTAGGGAAAAATAATTTTCCCCACTAGACTTAATAGTAAAATTTATATAAAATGAACCAAATTCCACAATATTCCAGGTAGAATACTCCACATTAATAACAACAAACAAAAAATAAATAACCATACCATTTTTGTGATGTCATGAGTTCTAGATGACAAAGGTAATAGTAAATAAGATAAGTTCCATGATTATAACAATTATCATTCTGATATTTACTGGGACTTTTAATTAAGGATGAAATTACATATTTAAATACATAAGATAAAATTAAGTTGTAGATTAAAATATTTTGAATAGTTTAGAGCAAAGATACAGTGAAAGGAGACAGGATAAGTGTATGGTTATATACATATCCTAATATATAATCAACAATCTTTTATACTGCTCTATTTTAGCAGCGAGAAAGATAATTATTATCCAAAGTCAGTTTTGCAAATATTGATTAATTCCCTGAGAAACAAAAATCTCAGGTCAGGAAAACTTTTATATTCTGGACATATTATGTACTTTAAATGTTCCAAATTTTCCTAGTAAGTTTTCAAAAAGTATAGAAAACTCTAGCTTACTTCCTGGTAAAGTCAATACATCCAAAGGGAAAAATATATGTGTGTGTGTGTGTATGTGTGTGTGTGTGTGTGTGTGTGTGTGTGTGTGTGTGTGTGTATATATATATATATATATATATATATATATATATATATAGAGAGAGAGAGAGAGAGAGAGAGAGAGAGAGAGGGAGAGACAAGGTCTAAATTTGTAGCTCAGGCTAGCCCTGAACTCACTACAAAGCCCAAGCAAGCATCAAACTCAGCAATCCTCTTACCTCTGCCTCTGGAGTGCTGGGATTACAGGCATGAGCCATCATGCCGAGCAGAATAGTTATCTTTTAATAAAAAGATATCTATTAATAATACAGAGAGTGGATTTCTTTAAAAGGGCTCTCAAATGTCTGAACTAAATTTTTCATCATTATCAGGTGAAGCAAACTAGTTTTTCAAAAACAGAACACCTGTAAAGCATACAAACTTTTTGTGGTTTATACAATACCAAAATAAAACAGATACAATAGGCTAGATAGCATTCTTAAGCAAGCCAAAGTATGTAAAAGTTTTTTAATGAATTCTCTTGAAATAAACCAATAAAATAAATCTAATATTCAGTTCATTAGTAGCAATATATAAAGAAACAAAATAATAGGGGCTAATTAAGGAAAAAGAAACATATTACACCTATGGATTTAAAGTCAGTTTAATGCTAGTGAAGTTGACCTCTGTGTTCATTTTTCCTCTAATATGAAAACATGAAAAGTAAACTACTTGCATCCTTATCAACTAGTCTATGTGCCAATTAATTACATGAGAATATGCATCGAAGCCAATTGATGTCAGACCAATACTTCACAAAAGGTGAGGAAATAGGTAATGCTTTCCTTAAGAAAGAGAGTATATAAAGGCATCAACTTACAAGACCTAACATCTATAATGTGTCAATTTCTTCATCTATACACTATGGCTCTTAATGATAGCAGTCATATAATCAAATACAATAAATAAACAGTGTTTTTCTGTTTCCTGAAAGGTAATGAATTCTATTAAGTGTTGTGTGACAATGGCAATAGTTACAGTTTTAGCAGTGACAGCAGAGATGACAAAAATAGTCTTTCAACTGCAAGATTAATCTCTTATAATTCAACAGAAAAAAGAATAGTCTATGGACATATAGGAGCATAGTGTGCCACCATCAAGATGCTTGCCCTGTGATTCTGACCAGTATTATGTTGTTAGACAATCTTGCTAGAACCTATAAAGAAATATTTTTTGTGTATTGTTCTACCTCTTGGGAGTCAGTGGCATGAGTTATTTTCTCATCTGATAGTGCTATACTTAGAGCTTTGAGCTACAGAAACACCAAACTATAGGCTGAAATTGACACCATGCATAGTGTCCTTCACGTTCAGTGTTGTCCTCTGTCAACACACGTGACTGGCACCATACACTATTGATTGTGCTTTCAGTATAAGAAATAAAATATGTTTGCCAGGCATGGTGGTTCACACCTGTAATCCCAGCACTTGGGAGACAGAGACAGGAAGATTGCTGAGTTCGAGGCTTGCCTGGGCTACATAGTGAGCTCAGGGCCAGCCTGAACTACAAAGAGAGACCCTGTCTTTAAAAAATAATAATGATAATAAATAAAATATGAAAGCTATTTGGCCATATTGTCTATTTTCAAGATGAATACATGAAAATATTAATCCTATTGAAAATTTACAGTAGTCATTGTTTAGTGAGTTTTTAATTTTTTAAATGCTAAAAGTTTCATTTCAGTTTAGAACAGTCCTCAAGGAAGGCTGACATTCCTTATTCTACTTAACAGTATGGAAACATGTTGGATGTATAAATAACACAAAATATATTAAAAGCAAACACTCCAAAAGAATAGAGTAGTAAACATGAGTTAAGATTGGTGGTCAGGACTTTTGGAGTAGATATCTAAAGAATACAAAATTTTAGCTAAAGAAGAATGTTCAAATATTTATTGCACTGTATGATAACTATGTTCAATGATAATGTATTCAATTTTTAAAATTGCTAAAAGAATGCATTTTCAATGTTCTCACTAAAAAAGTATGTACACTGCATGCTAATTGGCTTGATTTAGACATTACAAAATTAAAGTATTTCAGAAGAGCATATTGTACAAAATTTTCACATTTGTCTATAAATATTTTAAAATATTTAAAAATTAAGAGCTACTTAAAAACTGAAATTTTTATGTAGACAGAACACTGACAGTAACAATAGGATTTTAATGTGGTTTATATGGAGATTCCTTCAGAGCCTCATGTGCTAAAGATGGGGGCCGTTGTGAGGTGGTTGGATCCTGAGCTGTGATTCGTGTCACAGGAGCGGTCCACTGACAGGGTGAGATGTTCAGACGTGAATCATGGAAGGGATGGAGAAGATCACTGTGGGTTTGTCCTGGGATAATACATCTCCCACTTTCTCCTTTGATCTCATTCTTCTTCCTTCTTGTTATGCCATGAACTGTTCCTCCCTTCTGTGTACTTCTGCTACATGCCCTGCCTTGAAACCACCTGATTATAGACAGACTTTACAGGCTGTGAGGAAAAGTAAATATCTTCTACTCTATTTTGTGAGTGTCAGGTATTTTATTCCAGTAATAAGAAAGTAGGTAGAACACTAATTAATGCTTGTGATAAATCCAACTCATCTTTTTTTAAAAATTTTTTTAGAGACAAGGTCTTACTATCTAGTTCAGGCTGAACTTCAACTCACTGTATAGCACAGGCTAGCCTCAACTTACTGGAAATCCTCCTGCCTCATCTTCCAGACAGCTGGGTCTATAAACATGACTTATACCTGCCAACATGGATTGTTTTAATCATCAATATGGTACCTGAAAGTACTGTAAGTTGGACCTTAATAAAACATAGAAGCAAACAAATAATGATTGTAGAAATTAGGAACTCAGGCTACCTGATTTTATTGCCTTCAGAACCAAACAATATGTATTTCATTACAGATTAATTTTATAAGAAATTAATTGAAGAATTACTGAAATAACTTCAAAATTAGGAAGTAAGCAGAAAAGAACTGAGACTTAGAATACACTGCTGAGTTTAACATTAATTAATATTTAAAGACTATTATTAAAGTTAGACTTCATTAGAGTGGACAGATATATGTATGCCATATGTCCATATTTATCATTCACTTTACCACACACTGAAATCTTTCATCAGAGAAAGCATATGCCATAGAAAACAAGGAAGGTTCTAACCAGCATTTTCAAAGTATTCTTAGTTTTTGGTGTGCTGCCAAATGACCATCTGTCTGATATACTAATTAAACTTGTATCATTTACAGTATACAGCTTAGCACTATTGAAAATGTGTATTTACAGTTTCATTTATTAGAATTACATTGCATTTCTTATTTGATGAAATATTTTATCACACTAGAAGTTACTTTAAATATATATTACAGAGAATTTCATAGCGGTAAGAATCTTTTATAGTAGAAGAATGTATTAAATGTGGTTCATTCTTCATATGTGAATTTTACTCAAAACAAAGTAGCTACATGTGTAAGTAGGGTTTTATGTGGGAAATAGTTCACTGTAAAAGGTTTAATTAAATTCTATTCTTTGTGAGTACACCAGGGTCCATCATGATAAGAATATTGGGACAGAATTAGAAGACTCTATTACCCTCATACTATAGAAATGGTTTGATTCTTATTTCATCACGAATAAGCTTTGATAATTTATATCTTTCAAGATATGCAAACATTTCATTCAAATTGTGTGATATATTGATGTAAAATCAAAATATTCTCATAACTTTAAAAATATTAGTGTGGGGCCGGAGGGTTGGCTCAGTGGTTCCGGCGCCTGCCTCTCAAGCGTAAGGACCTGAGTTCGATCCCCGGTTCCCACATATAATGCTGGGTGTGGTGGCTCACGCCTGTAATCCCAGCACTCGGAAGGCAGAGACTGGAGGATTGCTGAGTTCGCAGCGGCTTGCCTGGGCACCATAGTGAGCTCAGGGCCAGCCTGAATTACAAAGCAAGACCCTGTCTCCAAAAAGCAAAAAAAAAAAAAAAAAAATAGTGTGATATTCAGTGCTATCTCCCTTATCATCTGTCTTTATCTCTTTTTCCTTTTCTCTCATATCTTTAAACTTAGTTGATAATGCTATTGAATCCTCATTTATTGTTAGATTTTCTACTTCCTCTATGATTTACTAAGAATATTAAAACATAATTAAAATTGTTTATTTATTTTGTTTTTCTCTAAGCTGTTACTGTTTGTATCATATAACTATTTCATTAGGCAAATATAGAGTCACAATTATTCAGACTTGATAAATTGTCTCCCTTATTATAAAGTATACTATTTTATAGTAAATAATATTTCTTAACTATAGTCTACGCTGGCTATATTTATATGGACTCTTAAATTTTTATTTGCATGGAACTGAGTTTTCTCTCCATTTTTTTAATCTTGGAAATTACACTCAGGAGCTTTTTACTAAATTATATCCCAGGCTTTAAAAAAATTAGATAAATTATTGTTTAGTTACAATGTTACCAAGTTTTCCATTTCTAAGGTTTATCTTTGCATTCTGAGTTTCTCACGAAGAGTATCCTGTTAACTTTTATATGATTAAATAATATGAGTATAACATGTTTACTTTTTAATTGGTGTGTTTAGATCCCTTGCTTTTAGTGAATATTATGATTTGAATGTAGACGTACCCCCAAGATGTGACTAGATCTAGAGTGTGTGATTATAGGAATAAGAATGTGATGTTGGGGTTAAAGATGTGTGAGTACTAAATGAGTCTACTGATTAGTTTGACATACTTTAGGGTAGGATTAAGGGTACCCCATGCAGAGTGTGGTGGCTATCCACAATAAGAGCTGATAGCTGTCATAAAATCGAAGGGAAAAAGAAAACAAGGCCTAGTGTGGTCACTTGCTGCTTACTGATCTTGCTGCCTTCTTCCTGCCATGAATTGTTTCTCCTCTGTGATGCCTCTCTGAGGTGAGACCCTTCCTTGAAGCTGGATTACCATGGACTGAAACCACTACAATCTATGAATCAAATAAAACTTTTCTCCTTTAGTTTTGCTGTTTGGTATTTTGTCTAAGCAAAGAGAGAAAAGTAACTAAGATTCCAGGATTGTTGATTTCTTTGGGATTCAATTCTCTTTGTTTTCTGCTTATCTTTTTTACCTTATGCATATGTTATGCTATCACAGTACATCAGTAACATTCTTTAACATCTTTTTTAATTGAATTCTTTATTGGTACAATTTATATACATCTCACAATCACACATAACATTGGGGAATTTGTACCAATATATGACACAAGTTAATTCTCATTTTTACCCATAACCCTCCCCACCCACCCCTCCCCACCCCCTATATACATGCTCTTTTGTTTTCAGAATCATATTTATCCCTTCCCCTCATCTTTAACATCTTTAAGTAACATCTTTAGCGTCTTTATTAACATCTTTGAGTGATTTTGAATGAGAAAAATATATTTTCTATTTCATGTATTGATCACTGACAGTCATTATTTGTTTATATATGTTCAAAATTCATGTTCTAACATGAAGAAGATATTTTAACTATTACTAGATTGCAATTATGTTTCTGATTCATTCTTTCATCTCTTACTGATTAAAGAGATTTTCTTTCACTTTCATTTTTGTAAGATTTGTTTGGATATTTACTTTCACACTAGTAATATTTATTTTCTGCTTTTAGGAACATCATAGAGTCATACTTTGTACCTATATAAAATTTCTGTTATAATATCTGCAGTAATTGATTTTATATTTATGTATCTAACCTTTTATTCTGATTTCCTTTAAATTTTGCCTCTATCACTGAAATTTGCCATGTGCCATCAATTGTTTCAATTAATTACTCTTTATGTATTTCTTTGGATTCTTATATTTATAAATTTGTAACAACAGAAATGTTTCTATTTGCCTTTTATTAATTCAAACAGCTCTCTCCCCTCCTTTCTTAGATTTGAACATCATTATTCCAGCATTTATTATTGTCCCTGATAGCTTCCTTTTTGTGTAGCATAGGCAATACACTACAGGTTGTCCAAATTTCCTTAAACTTTGGGTATTTTGTAGTTAAATGTATATGACTTCAGTTGCCTTTCCTTTAGTCATGACTTAGATGGTATTAATAATTTCCAATGCAGTGACATGAGACAATAATGACTTACTATTATTTATCATGGTATACAAGCTCTGAGGCTAGAATAGATTCATGCAGATGGTCCTCGCACAGTCTTTCTTATGCAGTTGCAGCTGGAATTTGGCTCCTCTCAAAGTGACTTCATATTCCAGGCAGTGGTGTTGGGACCTTCGCAGGGATTTAAGGAGTTTCTTATGAATGATTCAGCTATTTTCTTACACAGTAGCTAGGCTTACAGGTAAACATCCCCTGTGGTATTTTATAATCTATATCTGGAAATTGTAGAGTATCACTTTATAACTTTTCAGGTTGTAATAGAAAAAGTTGATATATAGATGCAGCATTATCTGACATATAAAGCTCATGAATAGAAAACATTGATATATTCTTGGAAATTATACATCATTTAATAGTTAATGTACTTTAATAGTAATTTTATAGTTAAGCTTAATGTACTCATTTCTTTGACTCAATTTTATATTTTCTCAATAGAAGTACCATGCAGTTGATTTACAAATCTGATAAGACTTTTCAAGGAGTGACGGAAGAGACCTATGAGAAAAAAGACAAATTTCAGTCCCAGAAAGTAAAATAATTCACAACTGAATATTAAATACTGTACAACTCTGTGGTTTCCTTCATAGGGATCAGGAGATAATTATAAAAGTTAAAACAACATTTTATTATTATCTGTAAAATATCTTCTGAAACTTATTTCTATTATTCTATTACAGTCTTGATAGTATTTGTATAAATTGTAAACAGTAAATTCTTTAGTTTAAGATCATTTTGACAAATACCAGGAGTGCTTGTATACGTGTCAAGCCTAAAGTGAAAAAACAGCCAACTCATACCATCCATCCTTATTGAAACACAGTCAAAAGGATATATTAAACAAGTAGCTACATGGTATTCATCTTAAAAGAACTACGAAGAGAGACACAAAAATATTTATGAAGGGAATATGACTAAGTCTGGATAAGGAGAAAAGTTTCTTTAAGAAAGTAATATTTCAGAAGAAAATCAAATGGGCAAGTAAGATTCAGTCTAGTCAAGTGAAAAAAGACAGTAAAAGGTTTTGCAAACTGGGAAGTAGAGTATAAAATTCCTACAGTAAGATCAGTGTGAGTGATGAGTCATGAGGTACACAAGGACTGATACAGAGCCAGTAGAGACAGAAAAGAGATGAAGGAAAATCTTGTGAAAAAGTAAAACATTTTAATTTTAATAATAGTGAGAGTACTTAAAAATACAAGTGAAAAAACCTGGAAAGATTTGAATTGGAAAAAAAATGCTTACAGCACTATCTAAAAAATGGAAAGAAATAAAGGTAATTTTACCTAAAAATTCATTTCATACATCATTGTATGGTGTAATCCCATCTGATAATTTATGTGTTCTGTTATCTATTTTAAGTAGCATATTAATTACATTTTTTGTTATTTATTAAGTTCTACTTATATGATATAATTAGTAGTATTTTGAATGGACACCAATTGTATTTCTTACATAATTGCTTGTGTGTAATTTTTAAATTCAACTTTTATGAAAACAGATTCATTTCAGTAAATAATATAGCATTGCTTCTTCTTCTAGAATACCTTTTTTGAACCTTTCCATGGGTTAATGTTGATTCAAAATAGTTGGCTCCATTCCTGTGTATGAGTAACCTTCTGTCACCTCTACAGTCACATTCCAATACATAATTTGCAAAGAGTTCAATTTCTGTAATGAGGGACATGTAAATGCTCCATAAAAATAATACACATTTTAACTGCTGTCTCATATAAAATAGTGAATACTAATGTAAAATGCACCTATTCTTCATAAAATAAAATTCGTTTTTGTTTTTTGTTTGTTTTTTTCTTTTGGGCTTTTTTTCGTTTGTTTTTGTTTTTGAGGCAGGATCTCACTTTGTAGGTCAAGCTGTCCCTGAGTTCATTATGTAGCCCAAGCAAGCCCCAAACTGAGCAATCCTCCTGTCTCTGCTTCCCTAGTGCTGGAATTACAGGTATGAGCCACCACACCTGGCATTGTGGTATGTGATACTGATTGCTGATGGGCGTGAGTCACCATGCCTGATATTGTTGTGTATAGTTATCAGAATTGAACATGGGACCTTGTGCTTGTTAGGCAGGTGCCAGAACCACTGGGCTAAATCTCCAGCCCTGAATATCTTTTCTTGTGCATCTAATCTGTAACATTCAACCATTACCAAAAAGCTTCAGTGGGGCTGGAGATTAACTCAGTGGTTCCAGCACCTGCCTAGCCACTGAAAGATCCCTGGGTTGATCCTAGTAACCATATACAACAATATCTGGCATGGTGGCTCACATCCACTGGCAATCAGTATCCCATGGCCCAAATGCCAGGTTGGTGGCTCCAGCCTGTAATCCCAGCACTCAGGAGCCAGAGGCAGGAGGATTGCTGAGCTCATGGTAACCTGAACTACAAAGTGAGAGAGACCCTGTCTCAAAAAAATGAAGAAGAAGAAGAAGAAGAAGAAGAAGAAGAAGAAGAAGAAGAAGAAGAAGAAGAAGAAGAAGAAGAAGAAGAAGAAGAAGAAGAAGCTTCAATGAACTGTAAAATTGTGTAATAGTCCAGATGTCAGGCAAAGGAATAAAGAAAACTCTTAAAAGGATCAAAGCTAAATTTAATATTTCTGTCTTTTTTAGAAAAAATATAGATCAAACACTTCTGACCTCAATCTGTGCCAAACATCCATTAAAATGGACTGTGTTATGAATCATACTAAAAAGAAATACTATGCAAACAATTTAGAAATACAGTATAATTTTGCAAGGAGTTATAGAAGAGAAAAAAGCTTCTCTCTAAGAAAGTAAAATAATTCACAACTGAATATTAAACACTGGACAATTCCATGGTTAGGATGTCTTTGGCTATTCCTATTTTTATCATTTTCTCTGGATTTGTTCCCTCATGGTCCTAAAACTTGTGCTTTCTTTTTTATCTTTTATATTTAGAGTGGCCATTCATTGAATAATCTCTTATGAATCAGTTTTCATATTTTAGACCCTATTGTAATAGTTAAAGACTCAATTAAACAGAATATAGTACTCGACTTCAAGAATTTTAGGATGCCAGTGCCTGTAAGATCAAACAGCATTACCATAGCTAATACCTGCAGGGCATTGTGATAGAACTTAAATACGTTATTGAAGAAAATTTTGCGACACAATAGAAAGATCCTTAGTTTTTGAGCTACTCAAACTTAACTTCAAACAACACTTTTACATAGATAAGAAATGATAAGTATTATTTTTGTGTCCTCCAGTAAGTGTGATAAGTATTATTTTTCTGTCCTCCAGTAAGTGCTAAGTATAATATCATCTTTGTTAAAAGTTTATCTGTATCAGTCAATACTAAACATTGCTTTTAGAAAATCTCAGCAGTTATTATGTGATATAATCTAAAATATGGTGAATTTCTGTTGCTGAGTGTCATCAAATGGAAAGGTGGGAATTTTCAACATGAATGCACCTTAGTAAAAGTGTGTGACAAGTTCCACCTTGACTGGTACTAAATTGAGAGTAAATACATTGTAGAGTGTCCTATATATCATAGATCACAAGCAATGAATTAATATGGAATTTAATGAATTTCACTGTAATTGTTAACTCCTAAGTACTTCTGATTCCAGCTTTAATAAAACTTATAATAGAACGTGGGTTCAGGGTTGTGATCCAAGAACAAGGTTCAGAATTCTCAGTGGGAGTTATCTAATTCTTGTGGGAAAAAATGAATCAATCAATATTCATGCCACTCTGATACAGGCTGAGTTTTGATATTGATGGAATTGTGCCAGTTGGGTTTGTACCTAGAAACATTTTAGTGAGCTCTGAATATTATGAAGGCTTATGGAAGTATTTAAGAAATGATATGCATAGAATATGGCCTGAGAAATGGGCAGTTTTATACTTCATAACAACATGACCTTGTGTCATCTGTCACTTCTAGTACTGCAGTTTCTGTCAAATGAAAACATTGCAGTGTATCATCATGTATCTTATTCTATAGAACTGGTACCGCATGACTTCTGGCTTTTCCTCAAAGTCAGAGAGATCATGAAAGGTAAATATTTGGCATTAATTCAGGATGTTAACATAGCCATAACACTGGAAGTAAAGGTACCCACAAAAGTGGACTTCTAGAATTGATCCAGCACGTGGAAAGAACACTGGGAGTGTTTGAAGTGAAGGGGTAGTATATTAATGCCGGTAGCTCTGCAAACTTTTTTAGAAATTTAAACATCTCTGTGATTTTTGATCAACCCTCATTTTTGGGTTGAGGGAACAGTTCAGTAAAGCAAGATATAGTCTCTGTTGCTGCTCTGAATCCCGTAAAATAATAGTGAAGGAATTCAGATATTTTTCTAGACATGTGCTACTTATTTTGGAAGAGTGATGAAGTAGTCTAATTCTGCCTATTCCCTGGACTTCTCCTGTGTCTTAATCTTCTACCTGTCCCAAGACTCGCATTCACTCTCTCCAGACATATCATGTGAATAACAAGTATCTGTAACTATATAGTCAAACCTAATAAAATCATCAAGAGCATGTCCTTCCTTGCTTCAGTAGTATACAGAGCACTTTTCTTTCCATCTTGGGAAGCATGATGTAAATACAAGTGTTAGAATCAATAATGAATTTGATGAGAAATAATAAAGTGGTAACAATGACGAGTTTGTTTTTACCATCTGTTATAGACATGCCTGAGTTCACTTTCTGCTTTTCCAGTCAATTTGTAGTGTTATTTTTCATCTTAATTATGAAAACTTTAAAAATTAAGTAAAGAAACTCTATAATGACGGAATACACTCATTATTTAGATTGTTTCATCATACTAAAATAAATATATAAGCAAGGGTATCATAAATTATCCATTTTAAATGCATGAATGAAAAAATACAGGTTCAGTTTTAGAGATTACTTTTTAAGTTCTTTTTTTTGAGACAGTCTCACTTTGTAGTTCAGGCTGGCCCTCAGCTCACTATGTAGCTCAGGCAAGCCTCGAACTCAGCAATCCTCCTGCCTCTGTCTCTGCCTCCCCAGTGCTGGGATAACAGGCATGAGCCACCACGCCCGGCACTGTGGTATGTGGTATTGATGGCTGGTTGGTGTGAGTCACCACGCCCAGCACTGTATGTGGTTACCGGGATCAAACTCAGGGCCTTGCGCTTGCGAGGCAGGCGCTGGAACCAGTGAGTTAAATCTCTGGGTCCTCAGTTCTCTTTTTTATTTGAATCTTTATCGCTACATTATATATGCATGTGATCACACACAGTATTGACAATTTGAGCTAGCGTACAATACAATTTAATTCTCACTTTTTTCCTTTTCCCACCCACACTAAAACCCCCACCCTTCAGATCTGTAAATATCATATCTTTTGTCTGGTATGAGAAACTGAAGGTGTAAAGAAGCTCTAGAATATACGGTAAATATTGTGAAACAGAAAAGATTCAAAGGGAAATGGGGTGTCGGGGTAACAAGGAGAAGAAATAATGTGATGGTATAAAAAAGAGAAACAAAGCTTATATATTCAGAGATTATTATTATTTTTTTTTTAGACAGGGTCTCACTTTGTAGTTCAGGCTGGCCCTGTGCTCACTATGTAGCTCAGGCAAGCCTCGAACTCAGCAATCCTCCTGCCTCTGCCTCCCGAGAGCTGGGATTACAGGCGTGATCCACCACGCCCGGCACTCAGAGATTACTTTTTAACAGAATAGTGACTGAACCAGCTAATAAATATTCACCTGCCGTGGACTTGGCTCCTCAGAGACTGGGAAGTTGAGTGATGTAGGGCTCAGAACTGGATTACGATGATGGGCAAGGAAGATGGGTAATGCACAGCTCGTGTATCCATTGCCTTAAAGAATTAAAATTTTTCTTGGGTGTCTTTTCTAAGTCGGAGGAATTTTTAAATGCTACATTTGTGAGCATTGGCATTAGTCTGTATATAGCCTAAATTTTGAATTTCCAGAAACATCAAGGAGGTTACATGACCTAACTTTGGTCTGTGAGATCTTTCTGCACTTAATCTTAAAGGAAAAGACAAGACAGACAGCTATTGTTTATTCATAGAGTGTTCACACATTGTGTAATTAAATTTCCCTTTACTTTTCCCTGCTTAGACTTCAGTCACTCTCTAGACTTTTATATTAGCTGGAAACCCTATTTATTCTCTGCATTCTCAACTTCTTTCTAATAAACATTTTTTTAAAACTTGGCAAAATATGTATTCATGGCTTGAAATTAAAGCACCAAAATTTATACAAGATATTTAATATTTTCAAATGAGGAACAGATATTTGTACATAAAGGAGAAACTGGAATAATCTAGTCTCTCTTTTGCCAGTGAATGAAGACTGTAAAACTTCTCCTCCCCAGTTTTCTAATCTTTGTTAAACACTTGTTCTCACTCAATTTCAAGCAAAATATCTCTCAGATCCTGGGTGCAAGAAGATGTTTTAACTTTGGATGATATAAAGTGGAAATGTTTTAATTGGTCAAATATAGTATGTCAAACAGACTCTTTCAATTCAGAAAAAAAAAACATAAATATCAGTCCCTTAGGAATACAAGAGTACTGGAGACCATACAAGCAGAGAGTATATTTAAGTACAGAGAATGTGAACATGATATCATGATGGGTACAAATTCTGAGTGTCTAGCTTTTCATGCCTACAGATGCTTCTCGCATTTGCCGGATCTACAAATGGGGCAAAACTCTCTCCTTTTTAGATCCAACTGGCAAAGGACAAACTCTGGACAGAAGAACTTTTGACAATATAAGAAAAAAAAAAAAACAGAGGACTAGAGGTCCACTAAGACATTTATTAGAAACTTCCCAAATCCTAGACTTACCTAAAACTATGCTTGTTTGGGAGTTCCAAGGAAAAGCACTGTTAGAAGTGAGAACAATATTGACCATGCAAATGAGTCACATTGACAATGCAAATTATGTGAGAGCTGTAAATTGTCTTTTGGTCAGTGATCTTCACGATGTGTGTAAGTTTACCCACCAGAAGTTCAACAGAAGTTTCAAGGCATGTGGTATTTCAAAAGGCTTTGATCTGAATGTGTCCCTCAGAATTCACTTAATGGAAATTTGATCAACTGAGGTTCAAAGCAAGAGTACTGGGTGGTTGACTTAGTGGGAGGTGTTTAAATCACAAGGTCTTCACTCTCCCCAGTGGGCGAAGGTGGCGTGAGAAGGCATTGCAGGAGGCGGCTGGCTCTCTCTGCTCTTTGCCAGCATTTAGCACCCACTACACCTGCTCCAGAAGATCCAACGAGAAGCCTCTTCCCAGGTTCCAATTCTTCAAATCCCTAGTACTGGGAGAAGCCGGTCTCTGTTCTTCATGATTTATGCAATTTCACATGTCCTGCTTTACCAGCACAGAAGGAATAAAAACAAAGAATGACCTCGAAAAAATTAGAAATTATATTTAAATTGTTAAAGATGTTCTTCATAATTTTACAAACCATATAATGTGCCTGTCATCAGTGCCTAGTTTAATGATGCCTAGTAAATTTATATAATACAAAATTGTCACTGCAATCTATTTTTAGATCACTTTCAACACACTGAAAAGTTCATTTCCCCATTTGTAGAAAATCAGCCTCCCTAATCCAGTCCTGGGCAATGTGATTCCATTTTTCTCCCCTAGAATTTTTATGCACATGCAATTACTCATAATGTACCTTTTGTGTTTAGCTATTTTACTTAGATATGTTTGAACTTAATCCGTGCTTTAGAACTTATAATGGTGTACCATATCATGATTACTCTTTCACCAGGTGACAGACATTTAGATCGTTTCTTGATTTTGACTGTTCTGAATAATGCTGCTTTAAGTATGGATCTTGAAGAATTTATGTGAGTAAACATACTTATAGTGGCAATAGGAAAGGACTTCCTCAATCGCTTGTTACTAACAATACATTTAACTTTTTTTCCAAAGTCAAACTACTTTTGAAAATAGTTGCACTTATTGATAGTCCTACCTGTATCTCCATACTTTTGCTAACATCTGGTACAATCCTTCTTCTTGAGTATCATCCTGCCCTGTCCTGGCTCCTGCCTTTCTCACTGGTTTCTGTCCACCGCAAAGTGGGCCACTCTCCCTTCTTTGTGTTCTCACCTCTGCTGTCCTGCCTTGAAGCCAGTGGACGGTGAACTAAAAAGTGAGCAAAAACCCTTTTGGATACAGGATATTGGGTGTTGCGTCCCAGCGAGGAAAAAAGGGACAGAGACACCTACCATCTCTCTTTTATGTTGCTCTTTAAATTCTTTATGTTTGAGGTTTCTCATTCAAGAGAAACCATAGGCTATCAAACCCTTTCTTCCATCATGTAGCTCCAGAGACCCATAGGAGTTTCTACTTCATATTTGACTCCTTTAGCTGTATAATTTTCTCCATGTTTTGAGTTCAACATTACTTAATTAGGAAGCATTAACTGACTCTTAGTAACAACAAATATTCTTCTAATTAAACAATTGTGTGTGCTTTTTGTTTGATGCTATCTCTTTCTATTTTATACAAACCAATAATTCATAAAATATTCATAAATTTTACTCTGGATTAATAAACATGTTTTTAAAGTACTTGCTCAAAGCAAACATACACTGATATGTTACTATATTAACTGAATAATGAATGAATATGATTGAAATAAAAAAATCAGAAAATTATGCCAATCATATCAAAGGTAAAAGAGCTAGAATATTGGCTAGTAGAGGCTTTAAATTTCAGAATATACTGTATAAGTAGAAAAAAAATTATGTCAGCATTGTCAATTCAATTATGACCAATTACTTCATATGTAACTCCTGCTCTTGATAGATCCTATGTCACTCACTTTGAAAGTGAATCTCCTCCTCAGTGCTGGAGTTGTGATGACTCGACTCTAAATTCCACCAAAATCTTCATGAAGACATGTAGTGCTGGAGTAGGAATACATAAGTCCACCATACCTATCATGCAAAGCTATGCATATATAACCCAAATCTATTTGTTGTATGTTTGTGCTGTTTCCTCATACTCAAAAGAACATTAACCAGTAAAGATCTATATAGGCATATATTTTGTTATCTTTCATTGATATTATGT
>PVIC010016498.1:0-33916 GCA_004025085.1 Thryonomys swinderianus | reverse complement strand
TTCTGTTCCACTAAACTACAAGTCTTCATCTTTAGAACTCAGTACAATCACAGTTCATTTAGGCCAGGAAGAAAGAACCCACTCTACATCTTTTCATGAGGTTTAAATCTGCAGGAGGATAGTTCCAGATAGTACGTTTATCTCTCCTGGCCATATTCAGAAGTCTTCATGCTCTGGGATAGAGGTTTGCACCGACCCCATAGTGAGATAATTTTCCTCATGGGAACATAGTTGTCCTGGGTGGGACTCTGCCCTGTCAACATTTCATGAATGACCACTCTCTAGGATGTAGCAATCGGAAGCAGAGTCCATTTGCTCAAACCAAAAGTCTTTATACTTTTCAGTTTGGCTAGAGTGAGTCAGAAAACCCCCCAAGGGCTATGAAGATAGCCAGTGGTACTTTCAAAGGAAAATATGGGCTAGGAATCTTCTCTGATTTTCTCACATTGGACTTCTAGAAGGCCCTCCTAGACACCAGGAGCTCCTAATTTCATTTTGTATTTTGTTCTGTGTTTGAAAGATCTTCGAAGGCATGCTATGTTTTTATTATATGTGTCTATCCAGGTACAGGTTGCACTGTCATCGTTGGAAATGGGTGAACTCGGAATTTTAATTTTCAGTTTTTTTGGATTTAGAAATATTTTGGATTTACATGAGATATGATTGAAATGGGACCCCAGTGTAAACATGAAATTCATGTTTTGTCTTACTTTTCTTGCTGCTGAGACAAAATACTTGACACTCAAATTTAAAGGAGGGGCAACTAATTGTAGACACGTGCACAGAAAGCAGCATAGTACAAAGAAGCGGCAAGCACCAGCCTGCCTTCTTTCTGTCCTTTTATATCCATCTAGGCTCCTCTCATTTTGGTGCCACTTGCACCCATTGTGGGCCTTCCCATTATCCATACTTAGAACTGCTAAAACAATCAGTGTACTAATTTAGTAACCATGCACCCTTAATTGTAGCATCACTCAATTTTTGCATTGCGGTATGCTGGTGGGTATGAGTCACCACACCTGGCAGTGGGTATGTGGTTACCAGGGACTGAACTTGGGACCTTGCACTTGCCAGGCAGACACTGGAACCACTGAGTTAAGTCACTCAATCCCGTCATTACACTCCCTAGATCCAGACACCTCCCAGAGTTCCAACTTCTGTGTTTGAGGCTTTGGTGGATATCTAGACACAAGGCATAACATGTTTCATGTATACTTTATCCATTCAGCCTGAAGGTAATTTTTAAAAGTAATATTTAAATTTTTTTTTGAATTTGTTTTGACTGACTTGTCACATGGGGTCAGGTATAGACATTTCCATGTATGGCATTTTGATAGTATTCAAAAAGCATTTTTTTTTTTTTTTTTTTTTTGCTTTTTGAGACAGGGTCTCACGTTGTAGTTCAGGCTGGCCTTGAGCTCACTGTGGTGCCCAGGCAAGCCGCCGCGAACTCAGCAATCCTCCTGTCTCTGCCTCCGGAGTGCTGGGATTACAGACGTGAGCCACCACGTCCGGCATTGTGGTATGCGGTGTTGACTATTGGTGGGCGTGTCTCCATGCCCAGCATTATATGTGGTTACTGGGGATCGAACTCAGGTCCTTGCACTTGCGAGGCAGGTGCCGGAACCACTGAGCTAACCCTCCGGCCCTCAAAAAGCATTTTAAGTTTCAGATTTTTTTTTTTTTTGAGACAGGGTCTCACTTTGTAGTTCAGGCTGGCTCTGAGCTCACTATGTACCCCAGGCAAGCCTCGAACTCAGCAATCCTCCTGTCTCTGCCTCCTGAGTGCTGGGATGACAGGCGTGAGCCACCATGCCCGGCAAGTTTCAGATTTTTTTGATTAGTATATAAACTCAAGTTGTACTAGGTTTGATATTGATGAATTTGGATAAGTAAATCAAAACACTTAATAATTTGTTAATGACATTAGTCAGCAAACTTTTCTGTAGAAGACAAGACAGTAGTAGTTTGAGTTTTATGGAGCATGGGCCTCTGGTAGGACCAACCAGCTCTGCTCATTGTGTCAGGAATCATATTGTAAATGACTGGAGGATATATTGCAATAAAACTTTACTATTTATTTATTTATTTTTGAGGCAGGGTCTTGCTTTGTAGTTCAGGCTGGCCCTCAGCTCACTCTGTAGCCCAGGCAAGCCTCAAACTCAGCAGTCCTCCAGTCTCTGCCTCCCGAGTGCTGGGATTACAGGCATGAGCCACCACACCTGGCACTGTGCTATGTGGTATTGATTGCTGGTGGGCGTGAGTCACCATGCCCAGCATTGTATGTAGTTACCGGGATCGAACTCAGGACCTTGTGCTTGCGAGGCAGGTGCCAGAACCACTGAGCTAAATCTCCGGCCCTATTTATTTATTTTTTGAGTCAGGGTCTGGCTTTGTACTTCAGACTGACCCTGAGCTCACTATATACCCTAGGCAAGCCTTGAACTCAGCAGTCCTCCTGTCTTTGCCTCCTGAGTGCTGGGATTACAGGTGTGAGCCACCACACCCAGCATTGTGGTATGTAGTACTGTTACTAGTGGGTGTAACTAGTCACTGCATCCGTTAGTGTTCTATGTGGTTACCAAGATGAACCAGGAACCTTGCACTTGCTAGGTAAGTGTTGGAACCACTGAGCTAAATCACTGGCTCTGCAATAAAACTTGATTTAAAAATCAGGCAGAAAGCTAGATTTCACCTCCAGGTCTTAGTTTACCCATCCCTAGTTTAATACCTAATTTTCAATAAGATTAGGTTTGTAAGCTTTTTTTTTTTTTGGCATTACTGGGGATTGGACCCAGTATGTTGTGCTTGCCAGGCAGATGTAGCACCACTGAGCTAAATACCTGGCCTGTCAATAAGTTTTTTTTTGTATTCTACTTTAGCATAATACTAAGCAAATGCATAAATGACATACTGAATGTATGGAGGGACAGTTGTTTCTATTGGATAAATAATAATAAAACTACTTTTCCTTTTATTTCCTCAAGTTTTCAAAGAATATAAAAGAACTGTCTACATGTTGTATCCATAAAAATTTAAAATACAATAAAAATGACATTTCAGGGCTGGAGATTTAGCTCAGTGGTTCCAGTGCCTGCCTTGCAAGTGCAAGGCCCTGAGTTGGTTCCTGGTAACCACACACAATGCTGGGCGTGGTGACGCACGCCCACCAGCAATCAATACCACGTACCACAGTGCCGGGCGTGGTGGCTCACACCTGTAATCCCAGCACTTGGGAGGCAGAGGCAGGAGGATTGCTGAGTTCCAGGCTTGCCTGGGCTACATAGTGAGCTCAGGGCCAGCCTGAACTACAAAGCGAGACCCTGTCTCAAAAAAAAAAAAAAATGACATTTCATTATAGGAAGTTAGAAGTTTTGGTACATCCATTTAGAATGGACTCTTTTAATAAAACTGGAAGATTTTGCTAACCCAAAGTATACCTGAAGAAAATGCTTTTTAATGTTAAATAGTCAAAAACTGAAACCCTTCATGCTAAGATCAGGAATAAGATAAGGATGTCCACTATCACTACTCCTGTTGAACATAGTTCTGGAAACATTAGCAACAGTAATTAGACAAGAGAAAGAAATAAAAGAAATGAAGATAGGAAAGGAAGAAATCAAACTATCATTATTGGCTGATGAGATGATTGTCTATATAGCACATCCCCAAAACAACACTAAAAAATCAATAGCTTTCTAATACACAAATAACAGACCTACTGAAACAAAAATTGGGGAAACAATTCTTTCACAGTAATATCTAAAAAAAAAAAAAGGAAAAGGAAAAGAAATATCTAGGAATCAATCTAAAAAAAGAAGTGAAAGACTTCCTCTCTGAAAACTACAGCAATTTGAAAAAGGAGATTGAAGTGGATATCAGAAAATGGTAAGACATCCTTTGTTCCTGGGTGGGAAGAACCAAAATTGTCAAAATAGCCATACTCTCAAATCTACTATATAGATTCTATGCAATCCCGATTGAAATCCCAGCAACATATTTTACAGGTCAAGAGAAAATAATCCACAAATTCATCTGGAATCAGAAGAGACCTAGAATAGCAAAAGCAATTCTAGGCAACAAAGATATGGCAGGGAGTATCACAATCCCCAGCTTGAAACTATACTACAAAGCCACTGTGATAAAAACAGCATGGTACTGGCAAAGAAACAGACCCAAGGATCAATGGAACAAACTAGAAGATGAGAAAACAAGACCAGACATACTAAGCCTGTCATTTTTTTTTTTTTTTGAGACAGGGTCTCGCTTTGTAGTTCAGGCTGGCCCTGAGCTCATTCTGTAGCCCAGGCAAGCCTCAAATTTAGCAATCCTCCTGTCTCTGCCTCCTGAGTGCTGGGATGACAGGCGTGAGCCACCATGCCTGGCATTGTGATATATGGTATTGATTGCTGGTAGCCATAAGTCACCACGCCCAGCACTGTATGTGGTTACCGGGATCGAACTCAGGACCATTGCACTTGTGAGGCAGGCGCCAGAACCACTGAGCTAAATCTCCAGTCCCAAGCCCGTCATTTTTGATGAAGGAGCCAAACACCCTCAATGGAGTAAAGATAGTCTCTTTAAAAAATGCCATTGGATGGACTGGAGATTTAGCTCAGTGGATCCTGTGCCTGCCTGGCAAGCTCAAGGTCCTTGGTTCTATCCCTGGTAACCACATACCACAATACCAGGCATGGTGACTCATGCCCACCAGCAATCAGTACCACATACCACAATGGCGGGTGTGGTGGCTCATACCTACAATCGTAGTATTTGGGAGGAAACAGAAGTATTACTGAGTTCCAGGCTTGCCTGGGCTACATAGTGAGCTCAGGGCCAGCCTGAACTACAAAGTGAGACCCTGTCTCAAAAAACAAAACAAAACAAGGGCGCTGGAAAAACTGGGTTTCAAACTGCCCAGATTAAAGCTAGATCTATGTCTTTCACCATGCACTAAAAGTTGATTGGAGACCTAAATATTAAAACAGAAGCATTAAACCTGCCGGAAGATAGGTTAGGTAGAACTTTTGGAGACATTGGCATAGAGACTTTATGATCAAAATCTTAGCAGCATGGAAACTAGCAGAAGGGATCAACAGTTGGGATCTCATCTTATTAAAAAGCTTCTGCAAAAAACATAAAAAACAAAAAGCATCTGCATTGCAAGAGAAACCACTAACAGAGCAAAAAGGCAACCTACAATATGATTAAAAATTTTATCAGCTCTTCCTCAGAAAAAGAGCTATTGTCTGAAATATATAAAGAACTGAAAAACCCCTCCCATTTAAAGACCCAGTTAAAAAAATGTGCAGCTGAAATGAAGAGACATTTTTCAGATGAAGAAGTAAAAGCAGCAAAGAAGCATATGAAGAAGTGTTCAACATCACTGGTTATTTGAGAGATGCAGATAAAAACAACACTGGGATTCCATCTCACTCCACAAAGAATGGCTGCTATCATGAAATCAACCAACAACAAATGCTGGTGGGGTGTGGGGAGAAAGGAACCCTTCTCCACTGTTGGTGGGAATGTACACTGGTGCAACCATTGTGGAGATCAGAGTGGAGATTCCTCAAAAAACTGGGATTAGAGATATCATTTGACTCTGCTGTTTCCCTGATAGGTATACACAAACCACAGTGACATATGTGCACCTATGTTTATAGCAGCAAAGTTTGTAATAGGTAAATCTTGGAAACAGCCCAAATGCGTATGAACTGGAGACTGGATAAAAAAGATTTTTTAAAAAATGAGATCAAATATTACTCAGCCATAACAATGATAAATTAGAAATATTTTACTTAAATGGATGCACCTTGAGGTCATACACATAAGTGAAATAAATAGGATACATTTGTATATGTGCTGCCGAAGCGAGCACAATAGGATACATTTGTGTAAATATCATTTCTCTAGTGTGGGAAACTGAAGGTGTAAATGAAGTCTAAAATATATGGTAGGTATTATGAAATAGGAAGAAAATCTTCAAAGCAAAATGGGACAGAGGCAGGGGAAAGCAAAGAAGGGAAAGGAAAATTTGATAGTAAAAACAAAAAATGGAAGCAAACCTTATGTATATAGGGTTAGGGTTGTAGGGAGAGCAGAGCCATGGGAAAAAATGAGAATCAAGATATATCATGTGTGGGTATGAATTCTCAATGAATGTGATGATAATGTATATCTAATATGTACCAATAAATTCATAAAAATGAAAATGCTTTTTATAAGGCTCTAAAAAGTTACTTTTGCTTCAGGTAATGTGAATATAATCCCCAAATCTCACTGTTTACAATCTAATGACCTAATGTTTGAAGTATTATTCATCCCCTCAACCTGGGTGTTTGTTGAATAGAGGATGTTTATTCAGCTCAGTTTCAAAATGCAGACTTTATCTTAAAACTATGCAGGATTCGTATGGTGTTAAATGATGTGTGTCACAAGTTATTTACTGTTATGTGTAACATGGTAATGGTTGGCCCTCCTTGCAGCCAGTGAAGACATGTCTTCCTAGGACTACCCAGCCTGGAAGAGTTTTGGTCATCCTCAGTGGTCTGGTTCTCATGCTTCCTCCTAGACCTTTCCACTCTGGCCTCTGAACAGTTGCTCCAGGATGAACACTCCCATGTTTACATCTTTCCTGATCCCTTTCCTTTACTTCTTTGCCTTAAGGAAATCCCAGGCTTCTGTCTCTCCTATAGTCTTTCCCAGGGCAGTTTTCTGTTTTACAATACCCGAATACCACAGGTCTTGAAAGAAGACTTTTCCCCAACAATTAGCCTGAAATATCATTTAGAAATAATCTGTGTTTACGCCTTTGGTTAAACTATTGAACATCTCTCCTCATTATTACGTGGGCCTCCTTCTAATTCCTCTTCACTCAGTGAAGACATGAGCATTTGCCTGTTTTCTTCTCACTTTGATGGCATCACCATTGCAGAAGACAGTGAAGACCCAGAGGGCTGTCAGTTTTTCCAGCTGGGAAATTCCATGACCTCCACTGCTATAGTTCTTGGTTTGATGACTGAATGCTAGCTTTAGATAAGCTCTGCAGGGGCTTCACTTTTGCACTGTTAAATCCCACCATTTTGGCTGGGAGTGGGGGATACATGCATAGGTTAATACTAAGCCACTTCTATGACAAAAATCTTCCTATTTGCCCTGTTGTTCTTTCACTGCTTCCTGGGAAAACCTAACTGTTGACATTCTGCTCAGCGATTCCTGATCTGTACTAGCACAAGATAACCAGGCCCTAGCTCTGTAGAGAGGGTCACAAGCCAGAAGACACCAGCTAGTTTTGGGGTGGTCAGTCCATCTTCAGTATGGTTTTGGTCTTGCGTGACCCTGAAGGCCCTTATGTTGAAGACTTTGCTCCCAGAGACGTGCTGTTCAGAGGTGGTGAAACCTTTGGTGGCTGAGGCCTTGGAGGGCTTCCAGTCATCAAGGGGGGTGTGGGATCCTGGTCTCCTCCTCTTTGTCTCTTTTTCTTCTTGGCCAAGCAATGAACATTTTGCTCTATCACATGCTTTCCCCAAGGTAGGCTGTCTCTCATAGGCTAGACGAAATGAGGCCAGTTGATCATAGACTAGAACCTCCATCACTGAGCTGAAGTGAATCTTTTCTCCTTATGGGTGATCTTCAATATTTCACTAGAATATAGCAAGCAAACTAACACAGTCTTGTGTGCCTTAGACAAACTAGAGTTAATAACCTGTACATATTATTGTGTAAATCAATTTGCTCATTTTAAGTATTAAAAGCATATTTTATAGGAGATAAAACTTTACCTAATTCTTCATCTTGGGATGCCAGGAAATGGCATGTATGGATCTTATTTCATAACGGTCGTTGTAAGTTTGGGTCACATGTGTATGTAGCTGTATTATGTGGCCTTTTTTTGTGTGTAATATTATGACCTGAAATATAACCTTAGAGTTCAGAACTATAACATTAAGTGAGATAAACTGTCGCCATTCTCACCAGTGAAAGCACTTATTAAGTGGTGACATTTTGAGAAATGTACAAATACAGATGAGTAAGTAATGAAAGTAATTTTAAGTACGTGTGTGTGTGTGTGTAGCGGCACTGACATTTGTTCTCTTATTAGCATGGTTTTGGAATATGGGCTTTCATCACTCAGCCATTAAAGAAGTCATCAAAATTTCATATTCCTTCTGTGGGGCTCCATTGTCTGTGGCTGCTGCCTGGCTCTCTTCTAGGCTGGGGTGATAATTATTTCATGAGGCTCTCACAGTCTGGCTCCCTGAACCTGCTCTCCTTTGGCCCAGCTTTTCAGTCTTCTGCTTCCATTCTGCTTCAGGAAGTGGGGTCATGGTCATTGTTCTCTGTTGGGGAGGAACAGAGAGTTAATGCCAGTTTGAGGCTTTCCCTTGTCCCCTCAAGGTATTTGTTAGATCTTTGCTTTCCCGCCAGGATCGCTCAGTGTTTTTCCATGGTGCGGTTACCATCTGTCTGGCCTGGGACTCTTGTTTCTGAATTGTGGTGGAGGCAGAGGTAATGAGGCAGATTTGCCTTCTTACCGCCCCCTGCTTTTGTGGCCGCCTTCTGTGAAGGGCAGGGAGCTCCTCCACCTCGTTCTGCCTCATCACACCACCATTTTAAAAGGTTTAAATCATTGTCCTTAATTGTGCTCTTTATTTCCTTAACCTGAATTAAATGTTTCTGTGTCCTTCAGCAATGGTTTTTGTTTTCAACTTTTTTTTTTTTTTTTTTGAGACAAGGTCTTGCTTTGTAGTTTAGGCTGGCTCTGAGCTCACTATGTAGCCCTGGCAAGCCTCGAATTCAGCAGTCCTCCTGCCTCTGCCTCTGAGTGCTGGGATGACAGATTTGAGCCACCACGCCTGTCACTGTGGTATGTGGCACTGATTGCTGCTGGGTGTGTCACCATGCCCAGTATGGTTGTATGTGGTTACTGGGGATTGAATTTGGAACCCTGAGTTTGCTAGGCAGGCACTGGAACCACTGAGCTAAATCCCTTGCCCTCACCTCTGTTTTAAGGGATCATATTTTTGCCTGTGGAAGAATTTAAGGTAAAAAAATCATTTTGCATATTATACAGAAGAAGGAAGTAGAAGAAAAATGTATAATATCTTTATGCAATTACCTGATTCAATGAATTTCAATTTAAGACAAAAAAGACGACCAAATAATGGAAACATAAGTAGAATGGTGTAATTGCTAACTTTGTGCCTTAGAAAATCAGTGTTCTAGAAGATATGAAGGGAGAAGACCTCTCTGGGACTGTCTTGGGGAAGACATGGGAAAGATGTAGTTTGCATTACTAAAATGGAGGACTGAAAATATCAGGACTTTGAGTTTTTGTGTTTAGGTGGGATTTATCCATGTGTGGGGAAAAGGGCTGAAAGGTAGGTGAGAAGGCCTTCCTCGGCAGGCCTTCTTGTGGACGCTTTTGAGCAATCATTTTGTGAGCAGTGATTTTGGCACTGAATTGCACAACAGAGAAGGGGGTTAAGACAGGAGAGATACTGAGGTGTTGCCTCTGCTGGAGGAGAAGGCTGCCACCAGTGGGCAGAATCATGGAAATTTGGAGAGACAAAGCAGGTTCCTTCTGATGTCTTAGGTCTGGGCTCTTGGGAGACCATTGGTCTCTGGATTTCAGCCAAGCAGTGAAGTGAGATGGGGAGCTGTGCTGGGTGAGAGGGCGGAGACCGTTTTCCGTGCTGATTGGAGGTGAGGTGAGTGCTCAAGAGGAAACTCAGAGGGGCGAGTACAGCTCCGGGGGAGGAGGGCAGGCTTTGGGGAAGGACAGAGTGAGAACGAGCCGGTTGGAGTTAGTTTAAATGAGCGGTTTTCAAGGAGGAGCTCTGAGCAGGTGAGCTCAGAATTTGAAGGAGGGAGTGGTTGGCAGGTCAAACTTCAGTTTCGAGGAGGATGAAGTCATCATTTTAGAGAAGCTTGGCAGATTAACCCTAGCCTCCCCGTGTTCCGTCACACCCCACTGCTTCCTCCGCAGATCCTGCCCGGTTCTGGCTAAACATCCAGGCAAGGAGCATCTGCTTCCTGGTGGCTTTCTGTGCGCACTGGCTCTGTGCTGGGCTGGAGTTCTGGGTCAGAGACACCCGTGTGTAACCCAGCCGAGAGCCCAGGTATGTTGCTGCCTGGTGCCGAGCAAGAGAAATCATCAGGCCATTGAGAGGAGTCTTACAGTTCTGACTCAGTCCAGGTGGATCACATAGGTTTGACCTCTGGACGTTTTCTGCGGCAGGAATTTTTCTCCGAAAGTGTACTTCATTCTATCTTTGATTTTTTTTTCTTTGTTTTGTGCTGAGGATTGAAGCCAGGGCTTCATCCATGCTAGGCAAATAGTCTATAACTGAGCTACATCCTCAACCCCATTTTGGAATTGCTTTAACTATAGAAAATTGTTTCATGGAAGGCTCCAAATCTATAGCTGAACAGATTGTATACTTTAATATGCAATTTTTTTTTTTTTTGCACAAAATGTTTTAGTAGATTTGAGTGTTCCAGAAACACATCAGAAGTTCTTGGGGATTTAGTACAGATAACAAACTCATGTTATCCTATAGAAGTGTTTTACTTTTCACAAAGTATAACTTTTTTTTGCTGTGCTTTAAATTTTGAAGTGAGTTATTTTTTATTCATCTGGATCTCACCTTTAAAATACTGGCAGGGAAAATGGTTCCAAAGCTGCAGTTCAGTTTTCGTGGTACCCGGAATGTGCCAGGAGGTGGCAGCAGAGAACAGAAACATTTGGTTTCTTTCGCTTCTAGGTGGAAAAAAAAAAAAGAAAAGAATCTGAGTCCTTCATGCTGTGACAAGATGAATTGACTTAGTCAAAATTCATTTTCTTATAAAGAAATAAAGTCTTATAGGAACTTTAGGTGCCCGTTCAAAATCAAACACTTGTTGGTAGACTTAGGACTTAGCAGAAAGTCTCTCAAGTTCTTTCCCCCAAAACAGTGCATTAGAGACCGTTTTCCCCCATGCAAGAGTCTGGAAAAGCTGGAGGTGAGAAAGACCAGTGACGTGTGAGTGTCACACACACACACACACACACACACACACACACACACCCCTAAAAGCTCTCCGGGTGATTCTTCTTCACCCTCAATTCTGACCGGACCAGGGCGTCCTCTCTCTCTGTGGGACAGACATTATGCTGGCCCCAAGGGTACAAAGGAAAAAGCCCACATAGTCTCAAACTGACTTGCCGCTGGGGCCATGCAGGTGGTGTCTAAGAGCAGCGCAGGGTGGGGTCAGTCCATGGGACATGTGGCATTTCCCTCTCCAGAGACTGGGCAGCTGGCCAGCAGGTGGGGCACCCAGGTGGCTGTGAAGTAAGGCTGCCCTCACTTGCTGTACTTCAGGTACACATGACGATCACATCTGTCATTGAGAATTTGTACCCGCACGTGATGTATATTGATTCTTATTTTTTTCCCATTCCCCTGCCTTTCCTGCAACCCCCCAGCCACTATATACATAAGGTTTGATTCCATTTTTTTTTGGTTTAACCATCAAATTTTTTTCTTTCCCATTTTTGCTTTCCTCTGTCCCTTCCATTTCTCTTTTTTCTTTGAACATTTTCTTTCTATCTCATGTACATTCTGGGCCTCATTTACACGTTCAGTTTACAGTATTTACGTATCCAGGTCATCTTTATTTCACTTATGAGTATGGCCAGGTACATCTAATTGAGTATAAGTGTCTCTAATTTATCATTCTTTATGGCTGAATAGTACTCCATTGTATTAAAAAGCACATCTTTACCCACTGACTGCTAGACTTTCTATTTTTTTAAAGAGGAGCCAGCAATCTCCTTCTCTGTTTACTCTTTCTCAGGATCAACATATTGTACCAGCCAAACAAAACATGGCTGCAGATGAGTATGAGCCTGTAGGTTGTGCTGTCTCCTTTAGAAGCTAAAGTCATTTGAGAGATATACTTTCACCATGTAGGGCTGCCCTGTTCTGGATAGACAGGAGAGGGTGCAAGGGCCAGAGGAAGCCATCAGCACTGTTGAGGGAGGCCCTGCCGACTTCTTCAAGCAGAATTCTGAGTATTACTCATTTTTTTTTTTTTGTGGGGGGAAAACCAACCCATTCATTTCTCTAGGTAGAGTTTTCCTACTCTTTGCTGTCCTGAGGGGAATGTGGTATATTGGTCTTTTATATGGCTCAGTGCACCAAAGTTGTGTTTTTTTTGCCTTTTTAAAAATCTTTATTGGTACATTGTATATACTTATTATGATCACACTCAATATTGGGAATTTGTATTAGTATATGACATGATTTAATTCTTTGTTTTTCCCATTACCCTGCCCACCCCCACCCCCAAATATATAAGCTTCATTCCCCTTTCTCTTATTACCACAGTTTTTTCTTTACCCATTACTCACCCCTCCACCACATTTCCCTTTGAATATTTTCTATTTCACAATACCCATCATACATTCTAGAACTAATGAACATCTTCAGTTTCTCATAGCAGAGAACAGATATGATATTTACACATCCGTGACCTACTTATTTCACTATGAGTATGTCCTGATTCTGGGAAGATGGTAGAGAGGTAACAAACCTAGGTTTTCCCTCTCTGTAGTCTGTTGTTCCCAAGCCGAAATACAGCACCTTGAGGGTAGCAGAGCAGGGAATTCTTGCCTCCAAAAACAAACAAACAAAAGCAAACAAAGGTGTATTTTTTTTTTTTGGAGACAGGGTCTTGTTTTGTAGTTCAGGCTGGCCCTGAGCTCACTATGTAGCCCAGGCAAGCCTGGAACTCAGCAATCCTCCTGTCTCTGCCTCCCGAGTGCTGGGATTATAGGCATGAGCCACCATGCCCGGCAACAAAGGTGTATTTTTAAAAAGTTACTTTTTGTGTTTTAACATTTGTAACCACTCAACAAATGATTCCAATAAACATCAGTAAAATTATTATTTGGTCAAGGATATTTTAAATGAATAATTTAATCTAATAAATTGAATGCACAGTGGGGCTGTCCCCATGTCTACTTCTGAGATAAATTAGAAAACATTTGAGCTCTCTTAAGGCTGCAGCAAGTGTAGGTTAATTGTATCCAGCCTGTGGCCTCCATGCAGCACAGAACAGCTAATAAAGAGGCTCCTGGAGGCCATAAACTGTTATCATTATGATGTGATTTTTAGCGACATTTTAATTCCTTGCTTGCCTGGTGCTCAAATGTGAAGTGCGTAGGCAACAATGGAAAGCTGTGTAGGGGGCACAGTACGCTCAGCTTTGCCCGTGTGCGGAGACCCACAGGCAGCCGGGGAAAGCGTGAGTACAGCGCAGGCTACATGCTCCTGCAAGCTGGTGAGTAGAGCTCAGTGGTTACTGATGTGCTTGCCCCTTCCTTGTGAGTGTGTGTGTGTGTGTGTGTGTGTGTGTGCATGTACACCTGCAAAGACAACAGTTCACCATTATCGTATTTTAACCTACTGGCATGCATATTATTAAGCCAGTGCATAAGTTTTCTGATTTAATTATTGAGTTTGGGTTTGTTGTTCTCTAAATTGATTCAGTAAGTTAAAATATTTTTTTTTAGCAATTATGGTATAGAAAGTACAAAACTTTTAAGTGTTTTTTGCTCATATTATAATTGTGAGTACTCAAAAAACAAAAGTTTACTATGAATTTTTGGGATGAATAGAGTTACAGCCAGACATTCAACTTGAAAAAAAATTTGATCATGTCTCACTTTTGTGAGACCTGTCTTCTCAGAGAAGGAGATCCCTTGCTTCGCAATCACAACATATTCATGTCATCACCTTTTGGAGCATATACTCGTGTATTTTCAAGGATGAAGTGCACAAAGAGGACAATTACCACCCTAACAACTCACAGGGAATTATAACCAGTTTTATCAGTCACTGATGCAGTAGATTCACAGAACAAAGTCACATATCTCACTAGGTTTATGTTTATGTTGCCCTCTTTTTAATAATGTTACAATATGAATAAAAAAGATGGAGTTTTGTTAATATTATACACCAACTGTATTATTATTATTATTATTTATTTTTTTTTCTTAGACAGGATCTTGTTTGTAGTTCAGTCTGGCCCTGAGTTCACTATGTAGCCCAGGTAAGCCTCGAATTCAGCAGTCCTGCTGCCTCTGCCTCCCGAGTGCTGGGATTGCAGGCATGAGCCAAGTGCTGGGATTACAGGTGTGAGCCACCACACCTGGCACTGGGGTGTGTGGTACTGATTGCTGCTGGGCATGAGTCACCACGCCTGGCATTGTGGTGTGTGGTTACCGGGGAACAAATTTGGGACCTTGTGCTTGCTAGGCAGGCCCTGGCACTACTGAGCTAAATTCCCGGCTGTGTATTACATGTTTTATACACGGTCTGGGACAGTGCCTCTGCTCACTGTAGCCAGGAGTGCCAAAGGGTTGGACACTGATAATCTAAGGGGAACTTTGCTCCTGCAGGTTTTTAGGAAAACTGATTTCTTCACAGTCTGTTATTAGGAATGTAAGGAACTCACAGTGGGAGTTAGTGGGTGGTTCCCAAGGCCTATTTGCTGTGGCCTTTGTTCCACTTTAAATGTATTTTTGGTTCTGAAACTGTAAAATGTGAATTATGAAAAGGATAAATGCTCCTGAGACAACCTAGTACTATGGAATTGTTTAGGTGTAATGTAAAGATGTCATTCTTAAAAACAGAATAGTTGGGTGCAAATATATAGAAAGAGAAAGTAAGGTTATAATTTAATGATGAAGTGCTTCTGGGTGTGAAATAGAGGGCTGGGAACTCTGCTTTGGAAATTAAGTGATATGTGTGTGTGTGTGTGTGTGTGTGTGTGTCAGTGTAAAAGCACTTAAAATATACAGAATTACTTAAATGGCTTCACTTATATTGACTTTATTTTCCTTTGGGATTGAAGGTTGAACCTAAGGCCTTCATGTTGAGGTCCTTTAAAAAATATATATATTATAATATATAATATCTATTATATAAAATTATCTATCTATCTATCTATCTATCTATCTATCTATCTATCTATCTATCTATCATCTATCTATTTAAATTTTGAGACAGCATCTCACAGAGTTGTCCAGGCTAGAGTGGAGCACATGGTGCTCAGGTCTCAGCCTCTCAGGCTGCTGGGATTATCTGTGTGCCACTTTGCCTGGTATGAATTCTTTCCTGTGTGGGGTATGAAATAACGGGCAAGACCTTTAGTAACTATTTTTAGAAAGTCATCTTTACTGAACATGAATAGATTATGTGAATTTCTAAGTCCAGTGAGCTTTCTGAAGAACAAATTTATTCAGTTGCAATTCGCATATCAGTATGTTCACAGAGCTTTCCATTTACCACCAATTTCAGAATGTTTCCATCACTCCAGAAAGAAACCCTTAACCATTACCAGTCACTGCTCATGCTCTCCATCCTCTGCCCTCTCACAGATCTGTTTGTTGTCCCTGTAGGTTTGCCTATTGGTGTCATGTCACATATATCATAGGATATGTGATGTTTTGTGTCTGGCTTCTCTCAGTGTGTTTTCCAGGTATATTTGTATTGTAGCATATATCAACACTCTGTTTCTTCTTATTAGCACATAATATTCTGTGTACATTATATGTATTTAGTCATTCATAAGTTGTTGAGCATTGTGTTGTTCCCATTCTTTGGGAACATCTAGCTACAAGATTTTACAAGGAGATATGTTTTCATTTTATGTGAGTATGCCCTAGGAATACAATCGTAGTTTTCATTTTGTCCCCTAGAAATGTAACATCAAATTGAAGGAAGGTTGACAAACAAGTAGCAGAAGGACTGCTTTGTTGCTGACTCAGAGTAGAAATCCATCAAGGATAGTGGTGGGAATACCTGTGTGACAGGGTACTTCAGTGTCATCCTTTAATATCACACTTAAACTGGATAATAAAGGACATTATAGGTATCCAGGATGTAACTATCAATTTAAAGTTCATATAAAGTAAATAGTAGCTCTCACCTGTAATATAGACACACTATTTCCAAAAATGAATGCTTCCCACAGTGATGAATCTTGCAGTAATTCACAGGGTGGTAAGCAGGTAATTGTTGAAACTTGCTAATGTGTATGTGAGACATTTCTACAAAAATAACATCTTTTGACTCTTGAGAACCCATGATTATATTAGGCATTTGTTCTGTACTTAAAATACCCTGATAATAAATGTTCACATCCACTTGTACCAAATGTGCTAGTTATTTAAAACTCCTTGATGTAGAAAAAAATAACTTCTGTGTTATACAGGGCTTGACATTTTCTTCTGTTGGGATAATTTTCTTATTGTCTGTAACAACATAAATTAGAGACTCTGGACAAATGTAATTAACTCTTTAGAAGTAATTTTTTTGATTCTTAACAAGATACAGTTGTAAAACAAGCATGTTCTCTGTGTGTTGGTTTCAGTGAACTTAACTGGTTACTAAGGGATGAGGTTGTCTTAGATTTAATATCTTGATGTAGTCTTGCACATAAATAGTTACCCCTGGAGCAAAGTTTCCTTTCTTCTAGTTTTACTTAGTTCTTTCTATTTGTACTTCACTTTTGCCTCATTAATAATTGTAACTTAGAAAAATAATTTGAGATGGGAAGCTAAAAATGTTGGACAGTATATAGAACTATGCTTCTTTTCCTGGTGAAGAAATGGTTTTAAACTCTTTTGCCCTCAGAATTTGGTTCTTAATTTCCTGGGCATTGCATTTTGATGTTTTCCCTTTGCTCTCCTGTCTGTGTGAAGATCTGGGGGCTACTCCCTAGCTAGGGTGCAGTGGGATGTGAAATTTACACCGGCTACTTGCAGTTGAAGGTGTTAGGGGGAGATGTGGGAAAAGAAAAATATTTAGATTTCTGATCACTGTGACTCTTTGGGAATCTATTTACAATTCAGCCATTTTTGCAATTCTGATTACCACTATCTTGGAAGGCTGTGTGTTGGCTTCGATTTTGCTATCAAATGTTATTAGTATTGGCAAAATTAGCCCTGGTATGTTCCAGACTCCTATGGAGTACAAAGACAAGTCTTAATAGAAGCTAGTGACAGGAGAATTAAGTCCCATGAAACAGTATTATTTGCTGAACATACAGTATCAATTAACCAAGAACATGCTGTAATTCGGAGAGTTAACCACATTCCAGAGAGATGCCTAGCTTTAAAATACCATTTGGACCACACATTTCAAAGTGGGGTTAGATTTTTAAAGAGACATTTCCAGGAATTTCTTCTTCTTTTTATATTCTGTGTTTCTCACTCCTTGTCAGATGTACGTATAGCAGAATGTCATTAAATGACCTTTGAATGAACAAATAAATGAGTCCTTTCTTAGAATCTTCGTTTAAATAAAAGGTGGTTATAAATGTGAAAAGGTACATTTCTGGAATATTCTTTAACCTAAATACACATTAATGTAGCAAGTCAATAGTGGCAACAAGGTTTTAACTTTGCAGATCTCATCCAAGAATGTCCTTTTTCACAAAGGTGGATCACTAGAGTGACATGTTTTCATGGTCTCTGTGTTTTTTTCTTCTGACTGAACTAGGATGAGTTCACTCTTGTCCAGTAGAGGGATGTTTTAATAGTTATTTCGGGAACTGCAGGTTCTTCCTACACATCACAACCCACCTTCTTATACCCAAGTATAAGTACCTTCTTATACCTCCAAAATTTAACCATCAGTTTTTTTTAATTGAATTCTTTATTGGTACAATTTATATACATCTCAAAATCACATATAACATTGGGAAATTTGTACCAGTATATGCCACAAGTTAATTCTCATTTTTACCCATATCCCCATCAGTTTTTTTTTTAAATTTTGTTTTTCCTTGTAAGTGAAGGTATTCAGAGAAAAATTTGAACATAACTGTTGAGTGTATCTCAGCCACATTTGAGCAAGTGGGGCTTGAGTTAGGAGCCTCTCGCCCTTTAGTTTGTGGTATGGCCTAGGATTCCCTGGGGGACATAGAAGGTAGGTAGGTAGGTCTCTAAGTGTGGAGTTTAGTGGGTGCTTTCAAAGACCTTTGATCCTCCAGAGCCCTCTTATGTAGGGACTTACCAACTTCACCTCAACTCTGGAAGATTTACCATAACTCTGTTTCCTTGTGTACAAACTGGGGGAAGAAAGAGGGCTGCTGTGAAAATTAAGAAAGATGATTCCTAAAGATGACAAGAAATGGAGACTGTCATCACATGGAATTCTGCTTTATAGCTGAGAAGACTGATGTTTGAAAAAGTTAGATTTGCCCTCATTTCCCAAGGAACCAGTGATTCCCATCACAACTTTCCTGACTCCATGTTCTTTTTGACGGGGTGTTGAGAAGGGAGTGCACTGTGTTTATTTAACACAGCAAAGTGCATCCTTTGGGGAAGAAATCGCCTCACCAACTTCATGAATAACTTTTAAAATAAATTTACTATGAAAAGGAATGATGTAGAAGATATAGACTTACTCCATTAAAATTGTTATTTTTACCTACTAAGTTTACTGTGTGTTGTCATCTTTGCTTTTTAGGGATGTTTTAGCATGTGTAACCAATGGAAAAAGTTGGTTAAAAGTCAGAGTTATTACATCATTAGTAATGACATAGATGTCTCGGGGAATTCAGTATAAAAATTAGATTGGTCTATGGAGTCATTGGGATTATACAGTGGTTGCTTCCAACATAAAGTATAATGAAAGAAAGGAAAGAAGTGCGTTTTGAATTCACAGACAGCTTTTGAGACTCTGAAAAGCATCCCACCTCCCTGATGCTTTAACAGCCTGAGGCTTCTTCCTATGGAAACAGTGCCTCATGTGGATTAGCTCCATACAGGGTTGTTTATTACACGTGAATACATGTCTGCCTTCATTTTCCACTCGAGGTCACCTTTTGGGAATTATTTCACAATGTTCCTTTGTATGACAGTGACTTCTAATGTTAAATGTCCCTTGGGGCTTCAAAAATTACTTATGTTGAAATAACTGGCACTATGCTATGTATCTGTTCTTGAAATCCAGTGTTTGGAAGGAATTTCTACTTGATTGTACTTCCAATAATATGCACACACATTTTATGTACATGAATTTTATATGTATACACATGTATTTTAATATACATAGAGGTATACATTTTTAATCTAACAAGTAGTATAAGCATAATGAAGCTAAAGTAGATGATATGCATCTTAAATATCATGAACTATCAGCTGATTAATCTGTAATTCACTGAGTTTGGAATCAGTCGTGTATTCACTAGATCATAGCCTAGTGTTTCTTATCATACTTGTAACCCCTTTATAACAAGCTCATGCAGGCATTGTGTTTTTTGTACTGTGATTTGTACAAAAAAATATGAGAGAGAGTGCTATTGGGATTCTAGTTGCTATTTAAATGGCTGTTTCAAAGCAATGGAAAGGTTTTAAGGAGGTGAAGCCTGCTGTCTTGCATTAGTGGTGCTGCTGATAGCCCAGTCTGGTATGAAGTGGCCTTTGAGAAGGGATTTAAACCATGTGGATTATACGGTCAGAACTGAAACTGAGCAGTGGCGCTTTGGGGAAACTTGTTGCTTGTATGGGTGGGAAATTTTATTTAGCGAGGAGATTAAAGTAAAATCATCAACAAAAGAATAACGGGCAAAAGGCAATTTATTCACACTTTGTAGGAAAAGAAGTGGAGTTTTGGATACTTAGCAATTTAGCACTTATAGCCCCTAGCTGATAGAAATTTTCTTCCACAAAATCTGCCCTTTAAAACTTTGGTCACAGGCTTCTCTGGAGGCTGGAGGTGGTCGGACAGGTTTAGCAGTGGTGTTTGTGCCCAGCACAGCGCTCCCTTGGAGACTGCCCGCCCAGAGCATGCTGCCTGAGACTAACTGCCACTTCCCAGCGCGCAGCTTGCCCAGGAGCTCACTCTGTAGGGTCTACCCAGCGGGATGGCCGCTCAGCTAGTCTGCACCATGGCTGGAAGGAGCACGAGCTTACATTAGATTAGCATGCATAGTTATTTTGGGGTAAAGATCACACAGTTTCACATTAGCATCTGTTTTTCTGTGAAGTGGAGTATTTCCTTTTAGTGGTGGAATCAGAAGTGGGTATTGTGAGTTGGATCCTGGGTTAAATCCCTGGCTAAAATCTTCCCGTCTAGTGTATGTCCCCTCAGATTATTTTAGGTGACACTGATTTGACCTACCTTAGGAAAATATGCAAAAGGAGTGTGAAACAGAGAAAGAAATTGTATAGAAGGTGAGGTGTGGCTGTTTGATTGCATAGTGATCACTCCTGTTTGTGTTGACTTTTGATAACTTAAGTGGGAAACTTGTGATCTCTATTTATTTAATTCTTATGAATCATAACTTCTCACGTAAAATGTATCACACCTTAAATAACTTGCTAATGAGTAAGGCTCAAAACTAAATGAGTAAGTTTGTTAGATTAGAGTGACTAGATAAAAAGATGTTTTTGTGAAATTTTGGAATTTCTTTCAGAATATAAATTCTTTCTAACATGAGGATTGATTCATATTTTAAAATATATATTTTTGAGGTCTTTTATAGATCTTTATAATTTTTGCTATGGTTTGAGGATACGGAAGTAAATTAATAGATTTCTTTTAGAGCCTTCACACTAAGCTACATCCTTAACACTTTTTATTTTTTATTTTGAGATATGGTCTCACTACGTTACATAGACCACACTTCAAGTTGTGATCCTTCTGCTTCAGCCACTTGAGTCCTGGGACTGCAGGCACACCCTACCATGCTTTGCTAAGTTTCTTTTTTTTTTTTGGCTTTTTGGAGACAGGGTCTTGCTTTGTAGTTCAGGCTGGCCCTAAGCTCACTATGGTGCCCAGGCAAGCCGCCGCGAACTCAGCAATCCTCCCGTCTCTGCCTCCCGAGTGCTGGGATTACAGGCGTGAGCCACCACGCCCAGCATTATATATGGTAACTGGGGATCGAACTCAGGTCCTTATGCTTGCGAGGCAGGCGCCGGAACCACTGAGCTAACCCTCTGGCCCTGTTTCTTTTCTTTTTTTTGAGACAGAGTCTCACTTGGTATTTTAGGCTGGCCCTGAGCTCACTGTGTAGCCCAGGCAAACCTCAAACTCAGCAATCCTTCTGCTTCTGCCTCCTGAGTGCTGGGATTACAGGCACGAGCCACCACGCACAGCATTGTGGATGTGGTACGATTGCTGGTGGACATGAGTCATGCCTGGTGTTGTCGTATGTGGTTACCAGGGATCGAACTCAAGACCTTGCAGTTGCTAGGCAGGCGCTGGAACCACTGAGCTAAATCTCCGGCCCATCTGCTAAGTTTAATTCTGACAGGAACTATTATTTTTTCAGTTAACAGATCTTGTATCTAGGTGTAGCAGTGCTGGGCATGGTGGAGAGATGCAGAATCAAGACGAAGAGGATTGTGGGTGGGTTGTAAGGTGAGCACAGGTGAGAGAGCAAAGCAGAAGTGTGGTGGTGAACATTATTCACATGTGCCTGAACCCTGTGGCTGACCTGGGATTTGAAGTTTAGTGACTTGCCAATCCAGGATTCCAGAAATGTATTTCTCTCTGAACTGGCAGGTGGGACAAGGATTTCTGCTCTCAAATGTGTGTCTAGGGTAGCTGATGATCCTGCTGTTGGTTCCCTGTGCTCCTGTGTGCCTGGGGATCTGGGCCCATGGACCATTTGCAGAGCAGGTTTCTCCACTGTGACAGCTTTTTCCATGGTAGCCTCCCTTTTATCTGCTACTACTCACTGACCCCGTGTGATCCCCTTTTCTGTCTCAAGAACGCCACCCTCTAGAGACTCATTCAAGGTATTTTTTCCAGACCTTTCACTAAGATCTTTGGTGGTAACAGTTCTAAGTGGCCCGTCATATGTAGTAGCCTTAAACTGGAAATTGGGTATTTAGAATATGTGTCATCTTCTCTTTTGCTCTCTAGGTGCTAGGATTTTTTCTTTTCTTAGTTTTTTTTGAGACAGGGTCTCGCTTTGTAGTTCACACTGGCCCTGAGCTCACTGTGTAGCCTAGACTAACCTCTAACTCACAGAAATCTTCCTATCTTTGCCTCCCAAGTGCTGGGATTACAGTTGTGAGCCACCACATCCAGCACTGTGGTATGTTGTTACCAGGGATCGAACTTGGGGCCTTGTGCTTACAAGGCAGACACTGGAACCACTGAGCTAAATCCTTGGCCCTCTTTGCTTCTTACCTTTGTAATAAGATGGGGTATTTAGAGATAGAATTGAAATTAATGTTGTGCATATATAGATGATACTTTATATTTTATATACCTTATTTACTCTTAGTTTAATATTGAAATTAAACTTAGTTTATAACTTCCATTTACCATCCAAGAAAAGTTATATTGTGGGAAGCACTCATTGTGGGATTTTTTTTCTGTATATATTTGTTCACACTAAAATGGTTGTAACAGAACAGCATGTCATTTCTCAACAGGAGCAGCTTTTGCAAATCCTTTAGGTAGAAGCTGGATGCATTTTAATTCATCTATGACTTTTAATTCATCTATGAATATGACTTGTGTGTTAACCTTGTTGAAGAGACACTTAACACCCAAATTTGTCTTTCAGGCAGTAACAGAAAAGACTTTTGAAACAAAGGATTTTCGAGTTTCTCTAGAAAATGGCATCCTGTTGTGTGAGTAAGTATTTAAAGTATTTAAAAATAATTTAGAGGCAATGATGTATATATGATTGTGTGGAAGAGGTGCTGAGATGCCCCATACTCCCATCCACAGCCTCTGTAGTCACAGTTGCGTGTTTTTTGGTCACAGGTGAGATTTGATCCCCATGAACTGACACCCCCAGAGCAGGAGACAGTGGGAGGAGGTATCAGTCTCCATATCTACACACAGAGTTGGTGAAGCATAGATGATGATGATTATGATTATTATTGTTATTGCATGTTGGGCCAGTCATGGTGGGTGCTTGAAGGGTAAGGCTTGTTAGATTTCACTATCACTTACCTTGAATAGTCTAATATGTAGAGTTACCTGGTTTTTACATTCATATAAGACAACTGAACTTTATGAATGAGTAAGATACGATGAATTGGAGCAGCAAAATTTTATTTTATGCTTCAACTGGTATTGCTTTATTACCTGAATCATTTGAATGATGGGCCATTCAGTTAACAGATATTATTGAGAACCATATTGTGGGCTGTGGTTATGATAAGTAAAATAGCCTGGTGCCATTATGACTGATACAAGGCCTACATTGTTCAGTGCAGTGTTTTGTTCTCCAGTAGATACATAGAAAAGTTTATGTGACCTTTGAGGAAGAAGGGCAGGTAGGCAGGCTGAGAGGCTAATGAATAAAATCCCGGAAGAAGGTAAGTGAACAAATAAATTTTAAGAATGTACTTAAGTACTCACCCACACTTATGAAAGCACTTAATAATTTCAATCTAGACACTCACAGCACAGATATTTGTGCAATGTGTCCCATGGAGTATATGTACTAATACTTAGATAGTTTTAATACTCCTTTTGAAGGATGTTGTTTGCAAAAATGATCCAAAGTCAAACTGTTACTCCATGCTCTGTTACTTTTGGACATTTGAATAAGTGACTTTTGTTCATATCTGAACAAGTGACCTATTTTTAGTACCAGGCATTGAATTCAGGACCTTGTACTTGTGAGGCAGGTGCTTATTACTGGCCATTTCACTGGCCCACAGTGACTTAATATTTGATCCTTGCTTTCTTGTCTGTAAAGTTCAGGATATTTTATCTCCCTGATTCACGGGATTGCTGGGTTCACTAATTCATCTGTTAAGGTTTTTGTAAACTATTAAACTTTGTATAAGTGCAGGTTGTTATTAGGAAGATGCCTGTGTAAATCAGCTCTGTTTGCAGGTGTTCAAACTTCTTTGTTTTAAAGTATCTTTCACTCATCCCAGATGAGGTTGCTAGTGTTCAGCCATTTCTGACCTACAGTAATGTCAGTTGCATGTGGTTACACCTGACCTATATGCCTGAGGGCTGTGAGTAAAGTTTAAGTCATATTTCTAGTCCTCTTCAGTGTCACATTCATAATCTGTGTTGAACAGTATTAAAATTCACTCAAGTAGGCCACATGGTTATCCCAATTAGTCAGTGAGAGGAACTTACATTGATTTAAAAACTATGTGTTATAAATACTGTTACATGTTCTGGGAAAATGTGTTCGCACCAGTGACCTGTAAACTACTACAACTATGGGTATGAACTATTAGACATTTACAGTATAACAGTGATCAGTTCTGAGATCACAACTTGGTATAGGAGTTAGGTGGCTTTATTTAGAAAGGTGGATGGGTTTTTACATTTTCAAGAGCATATACCCCAAAAAATGATCAATGCAAAGATGTGGTCTGTACATTTTTAGTGATAATGTGTTGTTTAAAATATTTTAGGGATCGCATCTTTTTGGCACTACTTCTGTAAGTAGGTCACTGAATAAATCTGATAAGGACACCACATTTTTGGGTTAAAGTAAAATTATTTCATTATCCTTGAGTCTCAAGGATTTGAAATGATTTTTGAAAACTACACCCAGTCTGAAAGGATAGACATATTTTTCTTTTACAAGGTGGGGTAGTCACAGTTGATAAAAAAACTATTTTGACCAAAAAACAATACAAGTTATAATAAATATATAATTTCTACTTTAATGATGACAGCAAACATTTTGATACATGGTTAAACATAATATCAGTTTGTCTTTAAGTTACTTTCTTTAACAAATTTCCAAAGCTAATTCATTTTTTTTTTTTTTTGAGACAGGGTCTCACTTTGCAGTTCAGGCTGGCCCTGAGCTCACTATGTAGCCCAGGTAAGCCTTGAACTCAGCAATCCTCCTGTCTCTGCCTCCCGAGTGCTGGGATTACAGGCGTGAGCCACCACGCCCGGCACCATTTTTGTTTGTTTTTTTTGAGACAGGGTCCCACTTTATTGTTTAGGCTGGCCCTGAAGTCACTATGCAGCCCAGGCTAACCTCAAACTCACAGCAAATCTTCCTGCTTCTGTCTCCTGAGTGCTAGGATTACAGGTGTGAGTCACCAGCCCAGCATTGTGGTGTGTGGTACCAGGGATCAAACTTGGGACTTTGAGCTCTCCAGGCAGATGCCAGGACCACTAAGCTAAATTCCCAGCCCTCCAAAACTAACTCTTAGATTATTTCTAAATTGGAATAAATAGTTTGGGGTTTTGTGTATTATCGTGTAAATCTAACTCATCTTTTTAGTTTTCAGTATTTTTTAAATTAATGTTTCTGAAAAATTACATAAATGTAGTCAGTAGTTGTGTAGTTTACTGAGGGACACCAACGTGCTGCATAATATTTATATTAAAAAAAAAACCTCTTTGTCTCAAAAAAATCCCCCAAAAAACCCTTTCTCTAAATTGTGTCTCACACTGTTCATAGTCACCAGTCAGTAAAAAGAGAAATTGAGAGGTGTAATGTTGAGGGAATAAAGTCCAGGTAGGAACATTCTTTACAAATCTGTAACCAAAGAAACCTGACCTGCTTGGTTGACAAGATGCTTAAATGGGCCCTACTGTTCATGCTCACATCCACCGAGTCAAGGCAAACACATAGGCCTGCTGCACAGGACCCAAGGCAAAAGTTAATGGAAAATGTGGGGAGTTGCCTTTAAGGATTTTTTTTTGCTCACAAGAGATCTTAATTTCTAGGTGAAATACATTTAGGATGTTTTTGAAATCGGAATCGTTTCTGACAGGAGAGGGCGGGCTGATTCCTGTTTGGCTCCCTACCAGAGTTGTAATTCTTATGGAATATGGGATCTGGTTTGTTGCTTTTAAAAATCATTAGACATTCTTGTTCATTATCACTATTAAAGAGTTTTAAAATTATATCTTCTAGAAATTTCAGCAGCTTTTTATCCTCCAGTAGTGTTTTTTCTTTTTAAAATGGCATTTTGAAAAATCAAAGTCAAGAGTTAGAGGAGCTTATTATAGCTTTCACTCAACTGGCAGAGGGCTGACATTTCAAATGTCTAAATTGGGCATAAACTATGCTGAGGATTTTGACGCGTGCCCATCTGAGTACAAGGGTAATTCTGGACACTTGTTGATTTTCACTGTGATCGACACTTAGTATGTTCATGTTAATCATTTTCATTTCATTCAGCATGACTGACAGGGAGTCCCAGTGAGTGGAGGGCTGAAGCTTACTTCCCTACTGGAAGTCAATATAGTAATTCTTTCTGTTTACCTTAGACACATATTCTCTTGTGACTTTACTAACCAATGAAATGGAAACAAACCAGAATTTTTTCTAATTAATAACAGAATTGACAAAATCGAATTGATTTAAGCACTTCATTATAATTTTCTAAAGAATATCATTAATCTGCCATGTCTTTTCAGTGTTCCTTAGTGTTCATGGACAATCCTATTATATATTTAAAGAATAGTATATATATATATTTTTTTTAAATTACCACTACATAAATATTTACAGCCCTGTTTGGCTGGCAATGCTGGCAGAGTTACTGTATTTGGTTGAAGCCTTCCCAGCTAGTGATATTAGTTGATAATTTCCCAGTTACTCACCTTATGATGTAACATTGGTGTATAGGCCTAAGATATCAGTTATACACAGGTCAGAAAAAAACATGTTAGAACAGGAAAACTTCTAAAAATAAACATGTCTGTGGAAACTGCCTGTGAATATTAGGATGCATGAAAAGTACAGTACTTAAGAAGTATGGATTAATTTGTAAATGTACACCTCAGTGGAGCAGAGAGATGCAGGAGTATATTTTTACATATAAGAGTCTGTGTGAAGAGGAGAGGAGAAAATGGAGGCCATGAATCAGTTAATTTGTGGTATTGGATAGTTAGCTAAGAATTAATTTAAAAAGTCATCATTTGGGCCAGAGATTTAGCTCAGTGGTTCTGGCACCTGCCTAGCAAGCCAAGGTCCCTGATTTGATCCCTGGTAACCACATACAATGATACCACCACCAGCAATCAGTACCACACACCACAGTGCCGGGGATGGTGGCTCATGCCTGTAGTCCCAGCACTCGGGAGGCAGAAGCAGGAGGATTGCTGAGTTCGCAGCTTGCCTGGGCTACATAGTGAGCTCAGAGCCAGCCTGAACTACAAAGTGAGACCCTGTCTCAAAAAAAAAAAAGTCATCATTTACAGAATACAGTTTAGATTATAATACAAAAGCTGAAATATAATTGTAAAAGTTGTATGATTTGAAAAAATAACAGAAAAAAGAAGAAAAATATATATGTTCTGACAAATATAATATTTTGAGTTAAGGTAACTCAAAGATTATCTTGTCCTTGAATAGAGTGGTATTGAAACCTTATATTAGAACCTCAGGAGACAAATAAACAAGGGATATAATCAAATTCTTCACAAATGAGGAAGTACTACTGACAAACAGTAAAATCTTAACATATGTTGGCAAGAAATAATTATACTATCAATAGATTTTTTTGTTGAAACTGGTAATAATGAAAACCTGTTAAATGAGGTAATAGGTCTGAGAGTGAAGCTTAGTGGCAAGACATATGTTAGGGTAGGGTGTGCAAAGCTCTCTCTTTGATCCCCAACATGCCCCCTCAAGGGAAAGAGATGGCAACATGTTTTGTAATCTCAAAATGACCAAATAGAAGCTGGTACACTCTGAAAAATAATTGTACTGTGCATATAAAGTAATTTTGTGCTATTTTGTTTTACTAATATAGTAAGTATATTTATCATATAAATCACAAGGTATTCACTGTTCCAAGAAAAAAAACCTAACAAAACAAAGATATATTTTATAAAGCATCTTCATAATGGAAAATATTAACAATAGCTTAAATATTTGGAATGTGAATGCCAAGTTGATGAAATTAAAAAAAAATCCTTGTGAGTGGTGATTATCCTTATAATTCTAGAACTCTGGTAGGCTGAGGCAGGAGGATTGCAAGTTTGAGCTTGACCTGGGCAATATAGCAACTTGGCAAGACTTTATCTCAAAATAGAAAGAGCTGGAGATGTAGCTGAGTGCAAAGACCTGAGTTTAATACCCAGTACTGCCATCCTCCAAAAAAGTGGTTGTAAAAGCTTGCAGCACAGTAGAAAGCTGTGTAGCAGGTAGCTGGGATGCAGGGGCACTGCCATTGAAAGTGCCATGAGAAAGGGGCAGAAAATCTGCCTGCAGATGGAAAGTGCACTGATTCATGTTGCCACATTTCCTTCCAGATAAGTATCGTAGTCTAACACAGATGGTTTCCTTCTTAAAAATACTGTAGTAGCAACTAAAATGAGGATGGACAATTACATACATACAAATTTGCATCAAAGCATTTCTACTGTGGCAAAAATTAGAACGAACTGATACAGTTTAAGAGGATGATCTCTTCTTCTCATGTACACAAAGGGTGGAGAGGAACGCAGTCACATTACTTAGTTATGGGGCAGAACTGGGGCATGGACCCAGAGCCCTATTGGTGGGCAATGGAAGTGTTAGAGATGTGTGAATGAATCACTAATATAATTTAGAGGTTAGAAAGTTTATTTAGTGCATTGATGCACTTTTCCATTGTTCATTTTCAAAATCTTCAGAACTGGGAAGTGAAAAGGGTTACTCAACTTTGTATTGTGCCTGAAAAGCTTTCTGATAAACTGAAAAATGACATTCGGTGCTGGTTTCTGGAGATTGGTGGGGAGTAATCAAATTCTAGTTCTTGCTAAAACCTTTTCATAGCTGGCTTTATGGGCGTTTTTCAGAATGTTGCATCTGAGTTATATTAAAGTCAGGACACTTTCACTAATAACAAGGCCTAGGAGCAGAATCAACTTTCCAGCATCTATTATTATGTAACTCAGCTCTTTTAGGGGGAGCAGTCAATATATTTGTGGTTGAGGAGGAAGAAAAAAAGCTGTTTAAAGGTTATTTTAGACCCTTCGGGGTATGATGACAGAAATCCCATTAACTGGTAGCTATACACAACAGAAATTCGTCCTCACTGGTCTGCAGCCTGGGATGTCCAAGATCAAGACACCTGCAGACACCTGGAGTGTGCTGTCTTCACAGGCAGATGTCTTCTTACATGAGAGACGGGGTGAGGCTGCTTCACTCAGAATTAGTCCCATTCACAGCCCATGGAGTCTAGTCTCTCACCTCCTAATACTATCATGTTGGCGGCTAAAATTTCATCATGGGAATTTTAGGTGAACACATACGTTCATTCAGAGTACAGTGACAAATTAGCTGAAGAAGAGTGGATTTGCAAGGCTTACTGTGAGTGCACCACAGGCAGAATCAGATTGCTAGGTGCTTTCTTTTTTGGTGTTAATCTTACAAAAGAGCTAATAATCTCTGATGTATTAAGCAAGTGTACTGTCAGGTATATGCCATGGCCTCAGGGGAAGCCTGGGGATATAGAGAGTGGGCTAGATGGATGAGATGTGATCATAGCAGAGAAATCAGTCCTATGACTGGAGTCTAGATTCTAGTACATGGAGGGATCTTGAAAGTTCTCAGATTATTTAACCCACGCCCCCATTCTGGGTAAGAACTTGGTCTTACACTAGCAAGTACTCTACCCCTGAGCCTCATCCTCAGTCCTGTTTCATTCTTGAACAGAGCCAGGGACCTGAAGGCACTGTCACCTTTACAAATCCCATATGTATAACCTAGGAATACTTAATGTCCAGAGAATTTCTGTATTTTCATAGACAACACTCATATTTGATTAGATATGGGATTCTGCCTCTGTTCATTTAGGTAGACTTAAATTTTGCTGAAGGTTATTGTTTCATACAACATATTTTTTCTCCTGAAAAGAAATATCCTAAAATTATCTTAATTATCTATGAAAATATTATTCACAATTTGATTGGCTGCTCAGTATTTTCTTGAATCATATGTACATTTCCTCCACATTCTCCTGTTTACAACTGATGACTGTTGTAACAATGAAAATAAAACAGCATTTTTCTCTGGTGATTCAACTTTCTAAAAGGTGGCTTATGTGTTGTCCAGGCAGGGTGCTAGTTTTTCCTTGAGGCCACTTCCGTGTTTGCATGTGTGTAGTATGTATGGTTCAGGAGTGGAGAAGGAAGGCCAATCTGTTGTGTATGTGTTGCCTTTAAGTACTAGTTATGGGAGAACCTGACCAGGAGGGAGGGGTCAGCTGACTCATCATTGACTGGGACACATGATTCATCTATGCTATTTCCTTGACTTCTATCCAGTACTTCCCTTAGCTGCCTAATTTAAAGTTTTATTTATTTATTTCAGAACTTGTGTTTTAAAAAAATGCTTTTGAGATTGTTAACTCTGTAATATAAATGCAAAAGTGATGTGAGTAGGTAAACCGAAGTGACGTGGCCAGAGTCACCAGTGACTCACATAGGTGGGTCAGGAATTTATGATGCTCTTTCTCTAAAAGAGTAAATGTTGCCAAACTTTCCTGATATTTTATATGTTGCCCAAGTCATATTAGCCTCTCACTGATATAATAGGAAGATTACATTTTAAAATAAAAGTTACTCTTAGAAATTCATCACCAAGGTAGCGGTCAATAACTACAAATAGTTTTCTTGATTTATACTATGTCAGAATAATGTTCCTACTAAGTAATGCTTCAGTTACTAGTCCTTCTATGTATTACAAGAATGTTACCAGTAATAAAATTACAGAAATACCCAGTTAATAATGAACAGCTAAATAATTAATTTGGAGTTGTCATTCCCTATAAATCTGCTGAGAAATTTTTTTTTTTTTTTTTTTGTGGTACTGGGTATCAAACTCAGGCCTTTGTGCTTCCAAGGTAGGCATGGTACCGCTTGAGCTAAATCCCTGGCCCTCAGTTCTTGATCCTCAACTAGTGATTAGAGAAAATAATGTAGCATGAAGGGAGAAAGGATTTCTTTCTACAAGACATTCAGTATATACAAGTCAGAAATTAGGAATCATGGAGTAGGAGTCGTAGGAAATTCTTAAGGGTTGGGGCTGAGGGCGTAGATCAGCGGTAGAGCACAAGCCTAGCCTGTGTGTCCAGTCCCAGCACTGCATAACAAAAACAGAAAAGGGGGTTGGTGTGATGTTCTATAGTAAGGTGTGTAAAGATCTTTGTGTGAACAAACTATTAAAACAGAAAAACATCCTTTGTTTGCCAGACTAAATCTTCATAAGCCATTGCTTTGTAATTTTGAATCCGTTGAACAACATTCTAAAGGTTATTGAGAATTTTTATTAAATATAAATCTCTGGAATGTTGAAGGAGTGACATTCCATAAGTTTCAGGATTTTTTTTTCTTTTGCCTGTTATGAAGAGGAAACCAGTAAATTAGAATATTTGATTTTTTTTCACTTTATTTGCTTTCCGGTTGCAGTTGTTACAAAATGAAGAATTACTTTGTGGATGAATCCCCGAATAGGAAATTACTGTTTCAAGATATTGTTTTTTGACAGTGATTAATGATTAATTATCCCAGCTTACATTAATAGAAAAACATTATGATAGTATTGAATTATAGCACGGCCTGGCACTGTTTCATTGAACAACAAAAACATTGACTATATAATCTAGATTTAGGAAAAAAATTGTACTCTAAGTGTGGTTGTGAAAGCTGAGTTTCATTTTTAGTGTTATAGCAGATAAAAGCACAGATATCTTTGCAGTATCTGTCATATTAGCAAATTATTTCAATATTAGACCCAGATAATTTGGGGAAGCTCTAGTATATTTAATTGCCACCCAGTCATTCTGCTATGGTAACAAAACAATCAATCCTGGGGTAAAACTGAGCTAGCACTAACTAGTTAACTATTTTAGTAAGTTCCTCTGCACACTGGAAATGTTTCAGAAGAATACAGTTTTGGAGTTATCTTTTAAAATAAGGAACAGTTTGAGAGGAATGAAAAAAACTTTTTTTTTAAGGAAAAAGTGTTCTTAGTTCAGGTAAAATAAATTATAATGAAGAGATTCCTAAACTGGGTGTAAATAATAAATGTGAAACTATTATAAAGCCCTAGCTTTGTGTATAGAAGCATGTCCCATAGCTCTAGGAAGACCATTTCACCATTGTGTGCAGCAGAATTCTTGTCTCTTTCTTGATTTGTTTGTTTTGGTTGTTGTTGTTACTTGCTCTCTAATGGGCTCTTGGCTCACAATAATACACTGAGGCTGAAATAGTTTGTCATTTGTGTGAATGTTTCAAAGAATATTGAATTCCTATTAACAGTCTTGTAATTGCATACATTATATCTTTGTTTAATTACAGTTTGATTAATAAACTTAAACCTGGCATCATTAAGAAGATCAATAGACTGTCCACACCAATAGCAGGTTTGGTAAGTAATAAATTATTTTCAAACTAGATTTATTTTTTGTACTTTCACTTTTAATTGACAAATAATTGTATGTATTTACAGGGCACAATTGATGTAGTTCTGGTGTTCTGTTGCCTAGTAGGGTGACTGTAGTTAAAAATAATGTGCTGTATGTTTCAGAATAGCTGTAAGACGGATTTTTATTGTTCTCACTTAAAAATTAGATTTTTTTGGTCTTAGAAATGTAAAAGAGGTGAGTATAGATTCTCTTACCTGAAATTAGTATAGAAAATAGGTTATGGTTTTTTACTTTCCTGAAGAAAAGTGTCGTTAGCTTTGTCCTCCATATGTTGTTAATTCTTTATTCATTTCCATTCTGTTGGGAGGAACTTGTTTATTGTTTGTTTGCTTTGATTTTTTTTTTTTTGCTTCAAAGTTTTTCTTGGTATATTCCTCCACACATTGCATTTGGGTAATTCAAATTAATCCTGAAGCCTGGCTCTGCACATATTGTTTTCTTTCTTTCCTTTTTTTTTTTTAAATAAGTTTATTGGTACATTTTAGGTATACATTATGATCACATTCCTCATTGGGAATTTGTACCTATACATGGTATAACTTGATTCAAGCTGACCACATGGGTTCCTGGACTCACAGGTGTTCATGAGTTACTATGTTTCTGCTACTTTCTGTTTATGGATTACATTGACTCATCATGTAGATCTTAAGTACATTTACAAGTATATTAAAACCTACTGGGTCTTTGATTTATGTAGTAGATGTTCTACTATTATCCTTTGTGATAATTGACAAGTCACTGTCTTTGTCATGCTCATTATGCATAAAATGGCTGATGATTCTCTAGATTTCTTGTACCTTTAAATTCAGGATTTCTGTGCATGAAAACTATCGTATACCATCCTTATATAGTTAATGTGAACAATCAAGACACCAATAATAGAGAGACCAATAATAACATGAGCTATGTTTTTGGAAATAATTTGTAATTAAATATCATTGATAGACAATTTAGAAAAAATCTCAGAAATCTGCTGCAAAACAGGTCAGGTAATACTCTTGGAGACATTGGCTTAGGGAAAGACTTTAAGAATAAGACCTGTATAGCATGAGATCTAACAGAAGAAATCAACAAATGGGATCTCATTTTACTAAAAAGCTTCTGGGGCTGGAGATTTAGCTCAGTGGTTCTGGCGCCTGCCTAGTAAGTGCAAAGTCCCTGGTTCTATCCCCCATAACCACATACAACAATACCGGCCATGGTGGCTCATGCCCACTGACAATCAGTAACACATACCACAAATGCCAGACTTGGTGGCTCAAGCCTGTAATCCCAGCATTTGGGAGGCAGAGTCAAGAGGATTGCTGAGTTCGAAGCTTGCCTGGGCTCCATAGTGAGCTCAGGGCCAGCCTGAACTACAAAGGGAGACCCTGTTTAAAAGAAAAAAAGCTTCTGCACAGCAAAGGAAACCACCAGCAGAGAGAAAAGACAACCAATAAATTGGGAAAGAATCTTTATCAGCTGTCTCTCAGACAAAGGCCTGCTATCTAGAATATATAAAGAGCTTAAAGCAGTTCTCCCAAATTT
>PVIC010016497.1:0-33839 GCA_004025085.1 Thryonomys swinderianus | reverse complement strand
CTTTGTAGTTCAGGCTGGCCCTGAGCTCACTATGGTGCCCAGGCAAGCCGCCGCGAACTCAGCAATCCTCCTGTCTCTGCCTCCCGAGTGCTGGGATTACAGGCGTGAGCCACCACGCCCAGCATTATATGTGGTAACCGGGGATCGAACTCAGGTCCTTACGCTTGCGAGGCAGGCACCGGAACCACTGAGCTAACCCGCCGGAACCACTGAGCTAACCCTCCAGCCCCTAGAAGTTTCTTCATACAAAAGGGTTGTTCTACCAGCTTCTCTTATAGGTGGAAATCTGTACCGTAATCAATGGAGTTTGTAGCCAATGAAATGAGGCTACAATGTAACTCCACCCTAACTTCAAGAACTTCTGTCATTAGGGTATAAAAGGCGGCTTCTGCCTGACTAGCTTCTGGACCAGAAGGCTGGTCTGTCTGCATTAGAGTAAAACTGCACACTTTGCCTGTAAAACTCCTGAGTGCGTCTCCTGGACTGGCTGCTCTGAGCTCTGAGCTGCATCTAGCCAGAGCTCTGCCACGTCAGTACCACTGCCATGGAAAATGAGATCAAGACTATGATCCCCACGAAAGGGAAATGAAGGATAGGCATGCAGCGGGCTGCCTGCATGTGGTGAGAGGGCCGGGAAGCACGCTCGAACACTTATTTATATTTCCCCGAGAGACAATGGGCTGTGGTGTCCGGAGGAGCTCGGGCCACTATCTGGGACGAATCTCACTTTGGAACGTTTTGTGCTCCTGGAGCAGGGTGTGAGTGTCCCTGCCTCCCAGGCTGTGGCTTCCTGAGGGAGCACCTCTGTGGTGTCCCTGGTAGATCTGGTCCTGGGTCTCCCTTGGCACACTGGTACATGGGCAGTGTGGACACCCCCCAACCCTGCATGCCTCCTCAGCCATAGCAAGTACGTGTTCTTTTCAGCCTTAGCCATGCTGCTGGAGGGCCTGTCTCGCTGTTGGACTGTTAGCAGATAGGTGAGCCAGGGGGCTTCTCTTCAGGTACTTACAGTAAAAAAGTCACAGTGGCCCCAAGGCTAACGGAAAGGGGTCTTTTGTACCCAAAACTCCTTGGTTGGCTTCCTTTCATGCAAGTAAGATGCTGGAGCAGTTGTCCTATCAAAAACTCACTTGGCTTCACACCTGGTGTAAATGAAGGCTCAGGAACAGCATTTTTTGATTGGCTGTCCTCACATGCAAATGAAGGACTAAAAACAGCATCTTCTGATTGGTCCATCAAACTGTTAGATTCAAATAAGGGACTGAGAATAATGTTTTCTGATTGGTTCCGTGGACAGTGCTCTGGAGCTATGGAGTCATTTTGAGTCCTGTGTCCTGCGTGCACCCTCTCTTCTTTAGGAAATGTCCTGCCCAACCTGAGAGTAGTAGGTTTCTGTGACCTTTAGCACCTTCTGCCCAGTTGGTTGCCCACTTTGCCCTGGCCCTAATCTGCTCAGTCCCACAGTTCTGTGGCTGTGATGTCCTATGCAGGCATGAGCAGCACAGTTGCAAAGTCAGACCTGACCCCGGGACACAGGGACAGAGTTGGAGCCACAGGAAACAGTGACAGAGGGGACAACACTGGAGCACAGGGCTGGTCTGGCCATGCTGACTGCCTGTGTGTGAATCAAGGGGGACCCAGTGGGGCTGAACTTCCACCTCAGAAATTACCTCTAAGATGCTGACCTGGATGAAACAGTGTATTCAGAAAAGGGCTTGGGCAAACCTGACCCTGGATGAGAGCCACACGGCCCTCCCGATAGGTCCTTGGCCATCGGGATATGTCAGTGAGAGGCAGAGCAGGTTTATCAGGCAGAATCATGAAGTGAGGAGGAGATGGGAAAGGTGCACCAGTTTGAGCGGCCGAGGGCTCCATCAGACACAGGGCTTGGGCAGAGCCCCTCCAGAACCAGAACAGCCTTTATGGATTCCTGAGGCAGGACAGGTCCAGACCAGTCCAGTTATCACAGCTTTGGTTCTGGTTCTAATAGCTGTGTGAATCCTTGTGGCTTTCAGGCCATGGCTCCCATGAGACAAAATTCTTACTGGGTTAGTCACAGCTTATTGTTGCTACTTGGGTAAGGTGACCTTCCACTTTTCCTAGAATTTGGGGCGATTGTAATTTAGGACAATAGCTGTAAGTTTCTGGGCATTGCTTCAGGGGGTTTGTAAAACTGGGCACTTGGGTGTCCCTGCAGGCCTGAACTTTAGTCACTCGGGCTGAGGTAGTCTAGGTAAACTTCGGGCAAGTGATTAGCGTGCCGGTGTGTGGCACTGACTCAGAGTTTCAGGTTTCTTTGTCTCCCTATCTTAGATTTTTCCCTGCTATCTCAAACCTAGTCTGACAGCAAACTTGGCAAGCTCCTGGTGATGTATGTGTCTCTCACACAGAAAGAGAAGTAGCTGAACAGATTTGTAAACTGTCAGTTCCTCAGGGGAAATGATGGCCACACTGGGAGACTTGTTTCTTGTAGGGAGCCCCAGGTCATTCCTGACTTCCACACAGGGCCTGGGGCTAAGTGAGCGACCCTGGGTGGAGCCCTCCCTGAGTGGGAAATCCAAATCCTGGTCCCTCTGCAAAGCTGGGCAGAGGATCCCCTTGGATCCCATGGGTGGCCTCAGTCCCATCTCATTGGGCTGGAGCAGGGTGATGGAGGTGAGAAGTGGTTTCCCCACTGAGCTCTTGGAGGAGAAAATGAGAAGACACCACTCTGGCGCTTGGACTGGCGCTCAGCCGGCGGCACATGTGCCTGCACACAGCTCAGCTGCGGAAGTTCTAGGCAGGACACCAGCTGGTCCAAAGCAAATACTAGCTCCTGGGTTTACTCAGCGCCTGCGGAGATGGGAAGATAACGTGAGACGCCCATTCAGCTGTGCCTTGGGCCTGCCAGGGCTGGGCGGGTCCTCTTGTTCAGACAAAGCTCATTGTTCTGGCTCTGTTTAGGATTCCCGGGCTTCATTTCCATTCTGGCTTTGTGGGGGTTTTGACTTAAGTAAGAATTGTCTCTTGCACATGGGCAGGATGCTGGTTAGTCTTGAAAGTGGGGCTTCTGGTTGATTCATAAAGGGACTTTCCTAGGAAGGAGTCTGAGACTTGCTTGGGAAATAGTATTGCAGGTGCTTTGGACACCTGGGTACCCTTCTTTCCTCTGCTAGTTCTCCCAAAAGCCAGAACCTTTGGATTCTCTGCTAGGCAGGACACAGTGTCTTCCTGTGTCACCCCAAGACTGAATAGGGGGGAACCTCCTGCAGGATTCTCTTTGTTCCATTTTAGAAGCTTTCAGTTACCTTGTGTTCCACTTTTTTTTTTAATTTATTTTTTTTGAGACAGGGTCTCGCCTTACAGTTCAGGCTGGCCCTGAGCTCACTATATAGCCCAGGCAGGCCTCGAACTCAGCAATCCTCCTGCCTCTGCCTCCTGAGTGCTGGGATTACAGGCGTGAGCCACCACGCCCGGCCCTTATGTCCCACATTTTGATGAAAAAGTTCAGAGAAATGGATGGTGTGGGATTATTATTTGGGTTATTGAAACAGAAAAAAGCAGATCTATAAATCTGCTGTCTGATTACTGACATTTGAGAATTTGCTTTATCAAGGCTCTGAGATTGCGTCTAAGGTTACAAATATATCACTGTATCTGAGTTATCCCTTTGTCTTTTTAACGTGGCATAACAGGTGGCAGAAACCAGGGGGTCCCTGATAGGCTACAAGGTGACAGTTATTCTTTGGCCGATTCCATAGGACAGCCTATGGGTTGTGGGCACCTTGCTCACTAGCTCTCTGAGCTCTCCAAAGAGAAGAACAAGGAGAGATCCCTGTGGAAGCAGATCCCAGCATCCATTCAGGCCAGCTTGCTCTTTCTGGGGGCCCCAGAGAGCTCCAACAGGGAAATGGGGCTCCAGGGCTGGCCTGGCAGCAAGAGAAACAGAGACGGAGGCTGTGGCCAGAGCCCTGCAGGCTGCAGAAATGATGTGGCCATCGCAGCCCGCACCTCTCAGGAAACTCAGAGAGCTGGTCACGGGAAGCACAGAGCCCTGGAGGAGATACCTCGTGGAGGACAAGGCTGTAGTTGAGGGACAGTGCATTTTGGGGCCCCTGTGACAGCCACAGCAGACCTCGGGCAGAGGAGACACAGAAGTGGGGGCTACATGCTGGGTCACCGGGAGCTGCACCCAGACCCTGCATCCAGGGTGACCTCCTTGGGGGAAGCAGGGGCACGTGGCTCTCCAGCAGGAGGGCCTGGCCTGGGCTCCATGACCTTGCCTCACAGCTGGCCCGTCACTGCAGCCTGCTTTTCCGGGCAGTGTGTTCGCGAGCTCATTAAATTCTCTGAAGGCAGGACGAGCGTCATCCACTTTCTGCAATGGGACAGTGGGTTTCAAGAAACAGCTCGTGGGAGGCCCATGACCCATGGCAGCACAGGCCTCCAGCTTCCCTTGTCGTTGGATCCTGGCCCTGCTCCAGCCTGAGACTGTCCCACAAGTGTGTTCCACATCCACAGGAGGAAGCTTTGGAAGGTGCACTGGCACTGGGTCCTGTGGCCACATCACTAGCTGGAGCCCTGCATGCCCCTGAACTGCGGAATTGAAATTTTACGCATTAGCATTCAGTAGTATTCCAGGGCTCAGCAAGGTGTATTAATCTTAACCCCCACCAACATACAAAATTTGGTTTAAGTTTTAAAAATTCAGCATTCCAGCTGGATGTGGTGCAGCACATCTGTGATCCTGTATACTCTGGGAGGCTGAGCCAGGAGGATTCCAGGTTTGAGCTCAGCCTATTTTGAGCCTAGGGAGATTCTGTCTCAAAATTAAAATTAAAAAAAGGTTGGGAGATGTAGTTACATGCAAAGGCCTTGAGCTCAATCCCCAATAGTGGGGGGAAAAAAATAAGCATTCCAATTAAGAGGTTTTTCTCACACAGTTGGGCAATTTCATTGTTCTGCTTTGACTCTGTGGAATCTCCCGGCATGAAAAGCCTTGCTTGCTTTCTGCTCCATGGAGCAGCTGAGTTTACTTTCTCCTAAGGCAAACATTGGAAAAGAGTAACCTTGGTGAGAAACTCACAATTCATTTTTGTTTTTGAGACAGGGTCTCTATATAATTCAGGTTGGTCACGAACTGTGTAGCCCAGTGCACAGCAATCCTGTATCAGCCTCCTGAGTGTTGGAATAACAGGCTGTGCCACCACATCAGGCTTTCAGTAATTCATTTCTGAGCCAGTCTGGTAGTACACAGCTATCATCCCAGTACCCTGGAAGACTGAAGCAAGAGAATCCCAAGGTCAAGCCCCACCTGGGTAACTTAGTAACCTAGCAAGACCCTGACTCAAAATAAAAAAAGGACTGAGGATGCAGCTCAGTGGGAAGCCTGAGTTCAGTTGCCAGTGACACAGAAATAAAGAAATAAGGGAATAAATCAATGCATGTATTTTTAAGACTGATTTCTTCTCTTGAGCAGAGCAGAGGCTTAGACCTTCAGGGTGCTTGTGGGTCCCCTCCTCCTGGACTGCGAGCTCATTAGAGCAGTGTCCATGGCTGTCACTCGGCCTCTGCCATGAGCAGCCACGCAGAAACCCTCCGTGCTAACGAGAAGCGTAATACCCAGGGTCACCTCCAGTCTGTCTCCAAAGGGCTTTGACAAGTGGGATCCAAACTTGAATGGAAATCTTACATGACATGTAAAGATGCCCAGAATACTTTAAAAAAAAATCTAGATTAATGAAAGTAGTGATCAAAGACACAGAGGAGAAAGTCCACCTCGAAAATGTCGTTTGGAGAGGGGAATCTGCAAGTGGCCTTCTGTCCCCTTAGTGAGAAACAAGTCCTCAGATAGCAAAGCACACACACAAGAAGACCCCAAGGGAGGAACAAGTACCAGGGTCCCCACCCACGCTACTTATAGGTACCTTCTGTGCAGTCATGTTTTCAGTCTGCAATCAAAAACTACAAACTTGCCGGGCGTGGTGGCTCATGCCTGTAATCCCGGCACTCAGGAGGCAGAGGCAGGAGGATTGCCGAGCTCAAGGCTTGCCTGCGCTAGAAGTGAGCTCAGGGCCAGCCTGAACTACAAAGCGAGACCCTGTCTCAAAAAAATAAAAAATTAAAAAAATTTTTTAAAAAACTACAAACTCATGATGCTGAACTTGATGGCAAATTATCTTTAATTTTTTTACTTAGAAGTACATTAAAACATCACTTTTATAAAGGTAGAAAAAGCAAAGATTATTTTAGAAGTCAGCATCTTTAAAAATGGTAGGAAGGGGCCAGAGCTTTAGCTCAGTGGTTCCAACGCTTGCCTAGCAAGCACAAAGTCCTGAGTTCGATCCCCAGTACCACACACCACAGTGCCAGGCGTGGAGGCTCATGCCTGTGATCCCAGCACTCGGGAGGCAGAGGCGGGAGGATTGCTGAGTTTGAGGGTTGCCTGGGCTACATAGCAAGCTCAGGGCCAGCCTGAACTACAAAGCGAGACCCTGTCTCAAATAAATAAATAAATAAAAATAAATGGTAGGAAGATAATCTTATCATAAAGTCTTTAATCATGAAATTTTTCTCCCTAGAAACCTTCCCGTGAGTAAGTGTTGTTCCACGGCCTGTGTGCCTTCTGTTGCTCTGCAGGGCATGAGGTTAAAGCATGGACCTGCCCTGCACCTTTTGTTTGGGCTCTTTTTATAACAAAGCTCTGAGAAGAATTACCATTGTGATCTTGGATACAAGTCTGTATTTTAATGCTTCTCAGCTACAAGGCTTGACAGTTTTTCCAGAAGATTTTGTGGTTCTGTCAGATTTTAGCATAATAGGAATATTAAAAACAAAATACCAGACCCCTAAAACTCCCTGCCAGCCTTTACAGTTAGAACTGTAAACTGACTTGAGCTGTGTTTCTAGACCCAGATTTGGGAAACTTGTGCTGCACCTTTCTTGATTATCCCAGTGCCTCTCTTGGGGGCCCTGGGGGTGGGGCCAGAGTGGTAGGGTGCAAAGGCTCCCAAACTTCCATCGGGAGCAAGCTTGTACCCGGAGGCAGCCAGATACCAATGCATCTGTTTCTGTTTTTGAAGACAGGGTCTCGCTTTGTAGTTCAGGCTGGCCCTGAGCTTGCTCTGTAGCCCAAGCTAGTCTCGAACTCAGCAATCCTCCTGCCTCTGCCTCCCCAGTGCTGGGATGACAGCGGTGAGCCGCCACACCCAACATTGTGGTATGTGGTACTGATTGCTGGTGGGTTTGAGTCGCCACACCCGGTATTGTATGTGGTTACTGGGATTGAACCAAGAACCTTGTGTTTGCTGGGCGGGCGATGGAAACACTGAGCTAAATCCCTGGCCCAACTGTATCTGTTTCTGCCATTCATGAGCTGTGGGAAGAGAATCATTCATCGTGGCTTCTGAACTCTGGTTTGCCAAGTAATTTCTCCTGGCCCGAATCTTGGTTGCTCTCCTGGAAGCTCTGCTTTCAACTGCTCAGTATAGTCTCAGCCCCACGACTTTTCCTTCGCTGCAGTCTTCTTTCAGGACTTCTGACTTCTGAAATGGCTCCCTGAATGGAAATATGAATTAAAACCCCACTTAGTTGGAGCATTCAGGTCTAAGCAGAGAGTGGGCGATCCTGGGACCAGTGAGAACCATGCAAGAAGAAAATGCAAGGCGGGGAGGCAGCGTGCAGGGGAAGAAGGCGGGCATGCAGAAGGCTAGGACCTCCACCGCCCCTTCCGGTTTGGAGACCTTGGACCCAACCAGGCAGCGCCAGGAAGAACTACCTTTTCTTTACGGGAACCTCAGCTAAACAGTTCATGTTAGTGGCTCAAACCAATACTTTGTGAGATTTCTTACTGAACTAGAACCAACTATGTCAGTCACTGATGGTTATTAAATTGGCTGAAGAAAATCAGATTCTTCAAAAACTGTGAGCTTTAGCCAGGAGTGGTGGCTCACGCCTGTAATCCCAGCACTCGAGAGGCAGAGACAGGAGGATTGCTGAGTTCGAGACTTGCCTGGGCTACATAGTGAGCTCAGGGCCAGTCTGAACTACAAAGTGAGACCCTGTCTCAAAAAAAAACCAAAAAACAAAACTGTGAGCTTTTTCAGAGTCCAGTGATCCCATGAGAAACATCCATTCCTGATCTCCATCACATGCTGCCCCAGGGTATGAGGTGGAGGCGGGGCAGCCTGGCTGCTTCAGTCTGTTGCCCTCTCCTCCTGGTCTGGTCCCTGTGTCTCCACCTCCACTTTCCTCCTCTTTAAGGACACCACTCACCCTCTCAACGTGGTCACCTCTGCAGATAAGGCAGAATCCTGAGGCCAACGGGGAGGGCTTTGGGGGGAGTGACGGGAGACAGAGCACAACCTGTAACTGTTCCTGGTGCTCTCTGAGTAAGGAATTTAAATTTTTCTGTGAACTCCTGATAAAGACAAAGTCATGTTTATTTTCTCAGTAACTTTCACACGTATTAAATTTAGTTTCTCATTCAAGCTGGAGACGGCTTGACATCTTCTCTCCAGGGTTCCCTTTAAGACTTGGATTGTGAGTCTGTCCTGTCCCGGACTTGTCCCTTTGTCTACCCTGTGGAGCACCAGCTACACTGGACTCAAAGCCTTTCTCCGGCGGGGCCAGCTAGACCCAATCTTGTCACATCTCCTCCTAAACCCTGTACCATCCCACCTCTGGTCTCTGGAGCCCCATCCCTGAAAATACCTGTTTGGAATCATGGGCTCACTTTCCCAACTCACCTACTGAACTGGCTCATTGTCATAGGACACCCGGTGTGCCCTTCTGTGGCTGTGGACACCTGGTGTGCCCTTCGGTGGTTATAGAATGTCAAGTCTGCTAATGTAGGAGGTATCATACATGCCTATACATAGTTATGGTCATCCAGTCTTTCCTTTGTGACTATGGGATATCCATTGTGTCCATCTGTGGTGATAGACTTACACTGCAGAAGGTAGCTGAGAAGCAGCTCAAGTGTCCAAAGTGTCACATGTTTCAGAGTAAGCGTGGCTTCCTTCTTGAACCTTGGCAGACCTTTTACCTGTGTACATTATCCTGAGACTTCTCAAAAGTAGTTTCCAGTAGGTTTGGCCAGAGCTGGGATGTGTTGGACTGTCATTTTATCACCTCACGCTTACTGTTTAAACAGATTGCTTTCGTTTTCCGATAAATATTCATACAGGAACAAGAAATCATCCAGGAAGAGTCCTGAGTATTTTTTTGCAACAGTTTATCCTCATTTTAAAATCAACTGTGTCATGGGTCAGAGGGTTAGCTCAGTGGTCCCGGCACCTGCCTCGCAAGGCAAGGTCCTGAGTTCGATCCCCGGTAACCACATACAATGCTGCGTGTGGAGACTCACGCCCACCACCAATCAATACCACATACCACAGTGCCAAGCATGGTGGTTCACGCCTGTAATCCCAGCACTTGGGAGGCAGAGACAGGAGGATTGCTGAGTTTGAAGCTTGCCTGGGCTACATAGTGAGCTCAGAGCCAGCCTGAACTACAAAGCGAAACCCTGTCTCAAAAAAAAAAAAAAAATCAACTGTGTCTTTCTTTCTATACAAACACATTCTTCTTTCTTTACAGGGACCTTCGCTTTAATAGAATTAGGGAGATCCAGCCTGGGACGTTCAGGCGGCTGAGAAATTTGAACACACTGTAAGTTGACCGTTTGGATGGGGAACCATAGGGGAAAGATAAATGGAAGTCCTGGTGCTGTTTCCTTGCAGGTGATTGTAGCGCTGTGGTCACACTGACCCCCTGCTGAGTGAGCGTGCACAGGGCTCGGGATGACCATCTGTACCCTGAGTGCCAGGACTGTGCAGCCCACCCATCTGCGTGGGCAGCGAGGTGCTATTACAAGCCAGATCACACCTTGGCCCCAGGCTAGTGACCACTTGCTGGGCCAAGGTTGCTCTCCTTGCACTGCCAGGGGCAGCAGGCCAGAGCTCTTCCTGCACTCAGTGTGGAGCGGGCAGGTCTTCATCCAACCCAATTCGAGCACCAAGGGAAGCAGCTTTGCCCTCAGCCCCGGGGCTCAGTACTGGGCCTGAGTGCAGGGAGGCAGACCAGGAACCCACCAAGTGCCCGAGCGGATGTGCAGCAGGACCAAGGGGAGGATGTGCGGTGGCTCTGGACACCAGCTTTGCACCCAGAGAACTAATCATGTGGGCTTCAAGTGACACCCTTCAATGTGTCCTCTGGCCAGACCTCCCATGCTTCCCAGGTTGCTGCAGAACAGCCCAGCCCTAGCTACAGTGGAAATCAGGGATTTTAGGGAGAAGCTATAGACTTGTTTGTACAGGTGGATTTATTCCCAGCATGTACGAAGGTGGAATGTGTAGGTAGCTGGATACACATTACCGGGCCAAACTAGTGACCAAAGTGTAACACTGTGGTTTCCTGGGTGATGTTGGTGCTTAGTGAAGGCCCGTCCAGGCTGTGTGGGTCAGTCGTTCTATAATCTCCATGGTGGCAGGAATGTTTTTCCTTAGCAGTACTTGTGTTGAAGTCCTGTGCATTTCTTTCTTAGGCTTCTCAACAACAATCAGATCAAGCGGATACCCAGTGGAGCGTTCGAGGACTTGGAGAACCTGAAGTATCTGTAAGTTGACAATCGGTTTCTCTCTGTACGTAGAATGCTCGGTATGGCCACACTGTGTGTGCTATGTGTGGCTTTATGTGTGCACTCCATTCCGGGACCTTTATTTTCAGAGGATGAGTGGAATTGGCTGGGAGTTTTAAAGAAGCTGTCATCGGGATAAAAGTGCCACATTCTGTGACCATGTCAAATCACCACGCCTTGGGAAGGCACATAGGGTGCAGTTCCCATGCACAGGAGGCAACAGTGTGATCAGTGAGGCGCAGCCCATCTGCATGCTGCAGACCGTGAGCCTGCACTTGCTGGAGCGGAGCATACAGTGCAAGTTGTTCATTTCCTTGGAATGTCATCACTTCCTGCAAATTTCTCATCTTCCCCAGTTTTATCTTTTTACCTAAACTTTTTTAAAAAATGATTTAAATTAATTTGTTATCATTCTGAACTTGCTGAAGTTAGTTTAGCAGTTTAGAAAAGGACTTCCTGCTGTAGGTGTCTTGGTGCACACCTGTAACCCCAGCACTCAAGAGACTGAAGCAGGGAGATTGGCAGGGTTCGGGGCCCACCTGGGCTGCTTAGTGAGTGAGTTCAAAGTCAACTCAACTACCCTGTGAGGCCCTTGAAAAGAAAAGACATCCCTTCAAAGTACTGGCTTAAACCTTCCCGTGCATTCATTCTACACTGGGAACAATTTGAGGAAACATTGGGGTTGCATAGATTACATCCTGGGTCTAGATGGGCTAGTGGTATGTGTCCCATGGATTTAGCAAACTGCTGTTCTTTTTAGTCACAGATAAATTTCCAGAGAGAGCCATCTCTAGTGGTATAAACTGATTCGAAATTTATATCATAACTGAACATATCTCAAGCAGGTTTTTAAAATTGAGCCATTTTTTAGTGCTGATATGTATCTTAATATCCGTTCTGATTTTTAGATGTTCTGATGGTTTCTAGTTACACATCTGCCTTTTACTTTATGAAAATATATCCCTCAAAAATGGAATGTATAAATTTTCTGTCATCTTTTGGCATAGAATGCTAGTCTTTATTGTAGGGAATGTTGCTATGCCTTGTTACTGGTTTTGAAAATGTAAGGTCAGCTGTTTATCCTGTGTGCATGTTTGTGTGTTTACCTCTCATTGTGATTGTTATTTTAAGTGTTGTGCAAGTTCCAGAAGGAAGCTTTGGTTTTCTAGATAGTTGATGCAGTACGATGGCAGATAGCATTCAGGGTACGTGTGTGCGTGTGTGCGTGTGTGTGTGACTTTATTGTTGCTCTTGGTTTTAAATCAATTAAGAGCAACTTATGCCCTTGGAAAATGCATTTGTGCTAGGAAGTTTGAGATACCATTTTTTTTTTTTGCTTTGTTTTTTGGTGGGGGGCACAGGGTCCTACTACGTAATTCAGGCTGGTTCTGAACTCACTTTGTAACTCAGTCTGGCCTCAAACTCCAAGTGGTCTTCCTGCCTCAGCCTCCTGAGAGCTGGGGTCACAGGGCTGCACTACCACACCCAGCTCATAGTCTTATTTAAATAATACCTGCTGACCCCACTGTGGACCTCTTGCTCTCTGAGTAGTGCTGCTTTGACCCCTTCCCTCCCTCCCTCAGGGAGTATATGACACAGAAACCAGGATGGCATATTTGGGAATCTGTGTAATAGGGTTTCCAGTGTTAAAACCCTTCTGGAGCTGTGAATGTGCTGCATAGTGCAGTGCTTGCTGCCTAGCATATGCAAGACCCTGTACTCAGTCCCCAGCATCACACACACATACACACATGCATGCACATATGCACACACACACACAGACCTTTTCTGAAATCTATCAGTCATCTCAGCCTTGTGTGTGTGTTGGGGGGGGTCCGGGCTGAAGTCTTATTTTTAGAAGTTGAGGGGTCCTGATTTCCTGGGACCTCACTCACTTCAGATCAGATGTGAGCCTTCTCCACGATTCAGGTTTCCTGATGATGAAATTGATTCTTGAGCCTCAGAAGTCAAAGGGTCAACTCTGTGATTAAGTAGAAATTCCCAGGTTCCTATTCAAAATCTTCATAGAGTGTTACAGAAACCAGTCTTGCCCGTGTCTCTGAGCAGATATGCGCGCGTGTTCCTGTGGTTAGTTCAGTTTCCTCAGGACTCCTCACCTGCCATTTCTATAAGCTCATGCAGGGCAAGGTGCTCACTGATTTCTGGTCTTCAGAGGTGGTCACGGAGCCCTGGCCCTCCAGACGGGACCTTTCATGGAGGGCACAGCAGTGACTCACTGAGCCACAAACACTGTCCCAGGCCACAGTCTAGGAGCTTCAGTCACGGGAAGGCTGACCTCTGGCATGCCACACAGGCAGCTCGGGGGCTCTGGCAGCCTGGAGAATGAACGTCCTGCCAGCTCTGTGGCAGGTGCTCGCTGAGGTTCTCGGGAGCCCTCAGCTGTGTTATAGCCTGCAGGTCTGTGGGCTCTACCCAGCCAGTCTGTTCAGAGGGAGCCGCTGAGACGAAGGTGGCGATTCCAGAGAGTGGAGTGGCCACTAGGCAGGGTCCCCTGCAGGCGTTCATTACAACATAATAAAAGCCTCCGCCTTTCTAGAGACTGGGTATCAGGAGGGAGCCATGTGGCCGCTCGCTGAGGTAACTGTGGCATTTCCTGGAGCTGTGCAGGGAGCCGGTGTCTTGGCCTTCCATGGCCAGTGCAGGCACAAGCCTGCCTCAGAAAGGGCCAGGTGGGGTGGGTGAGACCCCACAGGCCCTGGCCCAGCCATACACAGACATAGAAGGACAAGCGTGTCCCAGTGAAACTCAGGGATGACTAAAATCAGAGTTTCCTATATTTGGGTTTCTCATATAAGAGAAACCATATGATATTTAAAATGTGCTTGTGGATCTGATTTATTTCACTGAAATAAATCAGTAGTCTCCAAGTGCTTCCATTTTCCTACAAATGACTCAGGTCTGTCCTTTATGACAGCATAGTACTCCACCATGTATAAATACCACATTTTTTAATCCACCCATTGATGGATATATACCATTAAAAACTATAGCCAGGCGTGGTGGCTCATGCCTGTAATCCCAGCACTCGGGAAGCAGAGACAGGAGGATTGCTGAGTTCGAGGCTTGCCTGAGCTACATAGTGAGCTCAGGGCCAGCCTGAACTACAAAGCGAGACCCTGTCTCAAAAAAAAAAAAAAAAACTATAAAGTTCACTCTCACTTTATGTTTTCATGTTGTTTCATGAGTGGGGTTCTAGGGAGCACTCAGCACATTCCCCAGCTCTCTGCTCTCTGCCCCAATTTTCAGGACTGTATCAGTATAATCATAAACCAATGCCTTGTACACGCCTGTGGGGAGTGGTGCTGTGTTCCCGGGAAGCCTATGGTGAGCTGTTAGCAGCACTAGAAGAACCCACAGCCCATGAACACATGGCCCACGCCACTGCCCCCCGCTCACCCCACTGAGGGTGGGAGGGCATTCCAGGGTAGCCCATGCTGCTGTGTCGTGTTTGCAGTGGTGAATTAAAACCTGTCCCCACGTGTCCGCGCAGTCCATCCTCCAGTGTGTGCTAACTCTCTTCTGTGTTTCTTGTTTCAGCTATTTGTACAAGAATGAGATCCAGTCAATCGACAGGCAAGCATTTAAGGGACTTGCCTCTCTAGAGCAACTGTAAGTGTCCCTCCCCTTCCGTGCCCACTTTTTCAGACATTCTGCCTTTGCCACCCATAGGAGAAGGGACACAGTGCGCTGCCCCAGGCTGCATGCCTACTCCTGCCATGAGTCCGCCCTCATCCCCCCCGCAGCATACACTGGGCGTTTTCTGTGCACCGGGACCCAGGGCTGTGCATTCACCTTTCCACACTCATTATCAATCAGTTCCCTCTCTCATGCTAAAAACCATAGTGCTTCGCCGGGCGTGGTGGCTCATGCCTGTAATTCCAGCACTCAGGAGGCAGAGACAGGAGGATTGCTGAGTTGAAGGCTTACCTGGACTACATAGTGAGCTCAGAGCCAGCCTGAACTACAAAGCGAGACCCTGTCTCAAAAAAAAAAAAAAAAAAACCATAGTGCTGGCCAGATGTCATACACAATTATGGCACACGCCCGTAACTCCAGCACTCTGGGATGCTGAGGCAGGAGGATCTCAGTTCAGTTCAGCCTGGGCATTTAGTGACTTAGTGAGACCCCATCTCATAATAAGAAAGGGCTGGGGATGGAGCTTAGTGCAAAAGCCCTTGGTTCAATCCTTAGCACCACAAAAAAGAAATAAGCCAACAGACGACAAACCAGAGTACTTGCAGGGCTCCCACTTTTGGGGAGCAGACTCGCAAACCAGGAAGTCTAAGTAAAGCCTCAGTGGCAGTGGTGTCTGGGGCTATGTGTCCCTCGCACACCATGTTCCTCTGGTGACTCACACGTAAGGTTCGGTGCCTTCTGTGGTAATGTCATTCTCTGGGCGGAAACTAGCCCTGTCCTCCATGTGCTCGAAGTCAGTGGTATCAGTAGAAACCAAGTGCACTGTGCTCTTTGGCCAACACCCCAAGTTGTGCTTTGCTGTGAAGCCAGAGTGCGACTTTCCTGTAGAAAGTTCTGGTGAAAGTCGGGGGTTTTTTCCTGGCTTGCCTGCCAGGCTGGGCCTGTCCTGAGCATCTTCAGATGTCCACGTCCACCAGACAGACTCAGCGACAGCCCCTTCCCAGCTGGGTTTCATGCCCTTCCACTTGACCTGCATGTGCCAGTTTGTCCCGTAATACGAAAGAAGCTGCGTGCTCTGTGTTCAGAGAGGGTAGAGCCGCCAAGCTGAGACCTGGGATCCATGCTAGCCCCGGCACAGCTAAGCTAGTTTTGGGGCTGCCAGATCTTCTCTGGTGACTTCGGGACTTGAACCCAGGCTCGTGCATGCTAGGCAAGTGCTGTACTGCTATACCACGGGCAGTGTCTTCCAGTCCCCTGACCCTGAGCAGCCCACACTCTTGGGCTTTGTTGAGAAGCAGTGTGAGAGGAGGAAGTGAACGGGGAGGGCGGGCATTTGCAAGGGACCCAGTGGGCTCTGCGACAGGGCCGCGTCCCCAGGTAGCACTGCCTGTGAAGCCTGGGCAGAGCGTGGGACCCCCATCCGGGGTGCAGGTGACCATGGGGACAGTGGCAGGATCTCAGCTGGTGCTGTCAGAGGAGATGAGCCCCATGAGGCCTTAGGCACCCTGTAGCCAGGGGCAGCTCCTGCTGATTTGGAGGAACTTAGAGCCCTTCTTCAGCCCAAATGTTAGAAAATACAGGGACTGGGGATTTAGCTCAGTGGTTCCAGCACCGGCCTGGCAAGAGCAAGGCCCCAAGTTCTATCCTAGTAACCATATACAACAATACCGGGCATGGTAAATCACACCCACCAGCAATCAGTACCATACACGGAGAATTGCTGTGAGTTTGAGGCTTGCCTGGGCTACATAGTAAGCTCAGGGCCAGCCTGCACTACTTAGGGAGAGCCTGTCTCAAAAAAAAAAAAGAAAAGAAAACCAAATGCGGGTCCCCCCAGAGAACCCAAGAAGCTCAAGGTCCCAGAGCCAACTGGTTGTGGTCCCTGGAATCCTGGCCTTCTGAGAGGCTGAGGCAGGAGTTCACCAGTTCCAGCCCACCCTGGACAACTGAGCAAGACTCCATCTCAGAGAGTACAAAGAGCTGGGGGTGCAGATCAGTGCAGAGGCCCAGGGTTTAATCCTGGGGAGGGGGAGCTTGCCAGACCAGGGTCTGGGCTCAGATCTGAGTTAAGCAACAGCCCTGGGTTCTTGTGGAGTGTCTTCCTGTCCGTGGTGCTCTTCAGGGTCTGTGGTGGTGGGTGGTGCCCAGGGCCACCTAGCCCAGTCTTTCCATCACTCTGTGGGCCCCATTAGCAGCTGTCCCTGTGGCCTGTGATCTCAGAGTCCCACCATCTACCTCCTGGGATGAACCCCACCAAGGTAGAAAGAATTTCAGGCCAAACACTCTCCCTGGGGCTTGAATGCCCACCTTTCCCTTGCTCCTCCACACCCAGTCTGGGCCCATCTTCCACCTGCCAGGGCTGCCCTGTCCGCTGCTCACCTATGCCTGGGTGCAGTGTCCCACGCCACCCAGTAGGATGGGCCCCGCAGTGGGGACTAAGGACATCTGTTCGTATCTTGTTTGGGATCTTTAAATCAGATGCCTCCATGTCCTCCCTCCTCTACTCCCTCCTGGTTCTGAGCCCCCACCCCTTTGGAGCGCAGGGGACAGACAGACTGGTCTCCGAGGAGCCCAGAGCTGGTTTTGCCAGGGGATGGAGTCAAAGTCTGGGGACACTGACAGACTGATTTCAGTGTTAGCGGGGCAGCCTATGCCTGAGGTTGGGGACAGTGCTTGTTTTGGGTACGTGGAGGCTCCAACCCAACACTGCCGTGCCCCAGTTCCACTGCTCCTGGAGGCCCCGCCTCTCCTCAGGGTGGCCAAGTCTCTGCCGAGACTCCCAGCAAGGAGGAGAGGGGGCCGCAGAGTTGCACTGCAGAAGACAGTCCACCAGTTTGCAAAGGGTATTCGGAGAAATTGGAAGGAATGAGCTCTACCAAAAATCCCTGAGCAATAGGAAGTAAGGAGACATTGTAGACTGTGGGTGTTTTATTCAGAGGGAACATTACCCTGTGTCCTCGGCAGCCTTTTCTCTAGCTCTCCTGCAGCCATCTGTGTGTCTGATATCATGCAGCCTGTGGCTAAAGTCCACAGCCAGGTCCACACAGCAGCTAGAAGATGTGAGTGCAGGAAGTCAGGTCTGAAACCATGTGTTGTCTTTGAAGTTGCGTCTTCGGCTTAGTTTTTGTTCAGTTTCCTTATATTTTGTAGTAAGTGTGTCTGGGCTGGGCCAGCATCGCAGCCCCAGGGAGACCTGGTCCGTGTCCAGACTCAAGTTTCCCAGGAGTCCCACTGTGGTCACCTGTGCTTGCTTTCGGGTGTCTTTAGCCCCCTGTTTTGTGATCTCCACAGCGCTGGCTCTGTACAGTTACCTATTCACATATGAGTACAAGTGACCTGGAATAAGGTTTATAAGTACAAAACCTGAGCCTGAAAAGCTCATTAAATTGTTTAAATTGTGTTTCTCTTTTTAAAATTCCTCTAGGTACCTGCACTTCAATCAAATAGAAACTCTGGACCCAGAATCATTTCAGCACTTGCCGAAGCTTGAAAGACTGTGAGTTGAGCTGTGTTTTTTAGTGTTGTATGTTTCAGTCCTGAGCCTGGTCCACTTGTGTCTTTCCTTGGTAGAGTCAGGAGGGATAGCATGTGCCAGAGGCCTGCAAGGAATATGGGTATAAATCTTGCCTTCCTGGCTTAACAAGTCATGGGATGGACTTGCAGGTTTCTCTTTATGTGAATGTAGTAACAAAATTAAAAATACATTTATTTTTCTAGACTAAAAGTCCAGTTTCCAAATTCATTTGCATGCCATCAGTTTACTCAGCAAATTTTTTTTTTTTTTGAGAGAGGGTCTCGCTTTGTATTCAGGCTGTCCCTGAGCTCATTATGTACCCCAGGCAAGCCTCAAACTTGGCAATCTTCCTGCCTCTGCCTCTGCCTCTGCCTCCTGAATGCTGGGATGACAGGTGTGAGCCACCATACCCGGCATTGTGTGTGGTACTGATTGCTGGTGGGCATGAGTCACCATGCTCAGTATTGTTATATGTGGTTTCCGGGAAGTGAACCAGCAACCTTGTGCTTGCTAGGCAGGCACCGGAACCACTGAGCTAAATCTCCGGCCCTCAGCACAATTTTTTTTTTGGAGACAGGGTCTTGCTTTGTAGTTCATGCTGGCTCTGAGCTCACTATATAGTCCGGGCAAGCCTCGAACTCAGCAATCCTCCTGTCTCTGCCTCCCAAGTGCTGGGATGACAGGCATGAGCCACCATGCCCGGCACTGTGGTATGTGGTATGTGGTATTGATTGCTGGTGGGCGTGAGTCTCCACACCCAGCATTGTATGTGGTTACCAGGGATTGAACTCAGGACCTTGAGCTTGCGAGGCAGGCGCTGGAACCACTGAGCTAACCCTCCGGCCCCTCAGCAAAATATTTTAAAAAGCTGATGTATTGGGCCAGAAATTTAGCTCAGTGATGCTGCGGTCATGAGTTCTATTCCCCATACCACATATACACAAAAAAGCTGATGTATTTGAGAGCTTTATCTAAGAAGTACTTTTTAAAAATTGGTTTGTATTACCTTTCTCAACAGATTTTTACATAACAACCGGATTACACATTTAGTCCCAGGAACATTTAATCACTTGGAATCTATGAAGAGACTGTGAGTGTAATTGCTGTTTCAGAGCTTACTGGGAGTCTTGTTACGCACCCACCTGGGTCTCTGGGGCCCTGGGAAGTGTTTCTAGCAGTCAGGAAAGTGTTAGGAAAGAGTCTGTGCACAGCTCACGTCTGTTCTCATGCACAAGGCCAAATAGGTGGCTAAGAATACAGGAGTAAACTGAGCCACTTCAAAATTACCGTGTATTCCTTGCATTAACTTCTAATTCCATGACGCACACTTTCCTGGTCCACACGGCCTCCATCCAGAGAGTCTCTGCTGTATTATGTTCCCACCCCTCACCACATGCTTGACTCAGAGCGCGACTGACCGTGGTCTGCTCACTTGTTTGCAGGACACCCAAGACAACCTTTTTTACACTGAGACGTTCTTCAGTAGAATCGAGGCACTCCAGTGCTGATAGGGAAGTTACTTGACTTCTGTGTCTTCCTTACAGTCTTGAAGGCACATTTGTCCTTTAGACATAGCACCACCAGCGTCTACAATGACCTAGAGCCACACACACAACCCAGGGCAGCCGTCCCACTTCCGAGCAGCTTCTGTGTGTCTGTCTTCTATTCAGATAAAGTCAGACACAGACCCTTCTATAATTTTCTTTAGAACTTAAAAACAGAAATCACCAGCCACATTAAGACCTGGATTCTAAGTGGAAGATAGGACAAGTACTTCCATGTTGGATGATCAGCAGGGGAGGAAAAAATTGCCAGATCAATAGAAAATAACCCAGCCCGGTTCAGGCAGAGGGCTGGGACTCTGGGCACACTGGCCCTCAGCTGTCTGTTCCCACTCCTCCCGGCACCTAGCAAGAGCCATTTGCCATGAACCCTGATGCTGTCCTCCTAGTGTTTGCTCACTCTGCATTGCTTGAACAAGACCTTAGCTTGGGACCCAGTGGTAGAGCTGCCACACTGCCTGGCCACTGTCCACCAGAGTTGTCTCCAAGCTCCAAGCCCAGAGGCCCTCACCGAAATCCCTTCTTCCCGGTGCAGTGGTTGTGCCCCTCTGCAGGTTCACAGGCTGCTTTGCTGACTATCCAGCCTACCCACCCTTGCCCTGCCCTGACCTTCAGGGTCACCAGCTAACACGCTGGTGGGTGGCTGGCCCGTCCTCTGCTGCCCTCCTTCCCCTGGATCTGCCTCGTGTCTGCCATTTGCGTACCGCAAGAGGCTGACAGTGGCTCTGTGTGCTGGTCCCACTGTATGCTGGTCTCATACCCTAGAGAAGTGCAGATGGGTGTGTGGTTCCCTGGGCCCTGGGTGAATCCCTGCTGCCTCCCAGGCTCCACCTGGGTGTGAGTCACCTCTCCAGGTTGCACAGGTGGTGGCCCGGGTGCCCTTGCCTAGACCCCACTCCCTTCTGACTCTGTGCAGAACCTCCATTCTTTCCCGGGCTGCAGGAACCTCCTGTCTCTACGGAGTTGGGTGCCAGGCTTCAGGGAACCCCAGAAGCTGCAGGCACCCTGGAGAAGGAGATGCGCCTGCTGCTGTTCTCCCTCCAGGGCGGGTGATGAGGCACAGCGAGGTTTTGTAGTTGCGCCTTTGTCGTTGACCTGCAGGAACTTCTCCAGCCTGCCCAGACTGCGCTCACCTCTGTTTTGAATCAGAGGCTGACATGGCTTCAGGCTCTGCTGGGAACCCTAGCCCACCACAGTCCCAGTGCTGGGGAGCCTGAAGTAGGGGTCCAGGACCCCAGGCCTGTGGGGCTCCTTGGGCCCCCCTGACTCCTGGGTCTTGCTGGCTGCCCCTGCGCAGGCGGCTGGACTCAAACGCACTCCACTGTGACTGTGAGATCCTGTGGCTGGCAGATCTGCTGAAGACGTATGCCCAGTCGGGGAATGCACAGGCGGCAGCTACCTGCGAGTACCCCAGGCGCATCCAAGGCCGCTCCGTGGCCACCATCACCCCGGAGGAGCTGAACTGCGGTGAGAGGCCAGGCTTGTCCCCACTTGGTGATGCAGAAAGCCTGGTGTATGTCTTCGGCTGTCACAGGCCAAGTCCGCGCAAGTCAGGCTTTGGTGGCACCTGGGCAAGTACAGGGCCTGCTAGGGGAGCTGGCTGTGGTGCCTGAGAAATCATTGGATCGTCTGGTCCCTGCCTAAGTTTGTTTTAATTGAGTTTAATGGTGCATTTTAGGAGTATATTATGATTACATTCATCATTGAGAATTTGTATCTGTACATGGTATATATTGATTCTTATTTTTTCCCATTTCCCTGCCCTCCCTCCAGCCCCTCTCTCCTCCCATGTACATATAGCTTCACTTGTTTCTTTCTTTTTACCTTCAATTTTTTTTTGCTTCCCTCTGCTCCCCCCAGATCCCCTTTCCCTTTGAAGATTTTGTCCCTATTTCCCAATACCTGTTATACTTTTTGGACCTCATTTACACTTTCAGTTTCTCACACTAGAGAAATGATACACTTTTACACGTGTGTGTTCTATTTATTTCACCTATGAGTATGGCCTCAATGTGCATCCATTTAGCTATGTGTCTAATCTGTCATTCTTTATGACTGAGTAATACTTCATTTTATAAAAAACCCACATCTTCTTTATTCAGTCTCCTGTTGATGGGCATTTGGGCTGTTCTCAAGATTCAGCTATTATAGCCCGAGCTGCTATCAACATGGGTTTTGTTGCAGGTTGCCCTGTAGGAATGAGCTGAGCCCCCCCACCCCACCTTTGCCTCTTCTTCCGGGCCTGCCATGAGCAGGCTGCAGGGCCTGACCGAACCCACCTGAGGGTGATTCACCAGAAACAGATGTGAGGAGCTAGCAGGCTGGGGCCTGGCATCTAAAACTTAACAAAGAGAAAGAGCGAAAAGCAGTTCAGACCGAAGGACATGGTCTTCCTTTTAAATGCCCCAATCCAAATTGTCATTTGGGGTGGGGGGACAGGGTCTCGCTTTGTAGTTCAGGCTGGCCCTGAGCTCACTATGTAGCCCAGGCAAGCCTCCAACTCAGCAATCCTCCTGTCTCTGCCTCCTGAGTGCTGGGATTACAGGCGTGAGCCACCACACCCAGCACTGTGGTATGTAGTATTGATTGCTGGTGGGCGTGAGTCACCACACCCAGCATTGTATGTGGTTACCGGGATCAAACTCAGGACCTTGCACTTGCAAGGCAGGTCTGGAACCACTGAGCTAAATCTCCGGCCCAGATCAGTTACATTTTTAACTGAAAAACAACATGAGTGAAAGTGAAAAGCCAATATATTTTGTGAGTGACCCACCAATACAGGACATGTATTTGTCACCATTTATTTTCTTTATAAACTTGAACCTAACCCAGTTTTCAGTGCCCTTGTGTGGAGAAGTGACCGACTTTCATGGTGTTAACTGCAAGTCCTGAAGTGCCTGGGGGCTGTGGGTCTGAGGGTGCGGGGTGACCCTGCTGGGGACTGTCCTCGTGGCCACCAAGCAGTACTAGCAGTGGTGGCCACACATCACAACTGTAAGATGTCAGCTCCCCTGTACACATATATGTGCACACAGGTTCATGTGTGTTTGTGCTTCCTCTTTGGTGTTCATAGCATACATGTGGTGAGTGCCTGCAGCCTAGGAATGACCAGGTCAGACTGAGGCTTCACACTGACCCTGCCAAGTGACTGGTCCCTGGGAACCGCCCATGGTGGGGTAATGGGTGCAGAGGACAACAGAAGGAACATGTGCTCTTCGAGGGGTGGGTGGAACCCTGAGCCTGGGCCAGAGCCCTGCTCTGGGAAGGACTCAGCCCCTGAGGAGGCCTACTATTCGCTGCCCTTTCATGGTCACTGGAGAGAGTGACTGTGGTGCCCACTCAGCACTGGCATGGGTCCTGAGGGCATGGAGTGGCCGCGGCGTGAGGTCTGGTCCGTGCTGTTTTCACAGCGGTGTCCCAGAAATGGGGAAGGCACGAGGGTCTACGCCCAGCAGTCTCTGTGGAGGCATTTGTGGCTGAGCCAGGTCTGGATGTTCGGGTTTGTCTTTGTTCTCCTGTCTGCTCTCTTCACGGTGTAGACTGACACACTCTCCTTTCCTTGTTGGATGCAGAAAGGCCCCGGATCACGTCTGAGCCGCAGGACGCCGACGTCACCTCAGGGAACACGGTGTACTTCACCTGTAGGGCCGAAGGCAACCCCAAGCCTGAGATCATCTGGCTACGGAACAAGTAAGTGGAGTGGCACAACATGGCACAGTGTGGCACAGCGGGCAGAGGTTGCTGAGGTTCCTGGAGACCCACCCCAGTGGATAGAGGTCCAGGAGTATAGAGCTCCGCACTGTGTCTCAGCACCTCCCCCAGGTGGGTGAGGTTAAAGGGGATGCTGGGCTCCCCAATTCTACACAACAGCCTTGGCCCTTCCAGCCCTGACCCCTCATGGAGCTCAGTCCCGGGCAGGAGCAGGGAGCCAGTTCTTTGTTTCTATTGCTCCCCTCCTCTGCTGGGATTCTGGTACAAACTGGCTCTGGACCCGGGCTTGGTGACAGGGACATGGGGACTGCCCTCCCAGGGAGAGCATCACGTGACCACAGGGTTGGAGACAGAGACCCAGGCGGAAATGGCGTTGGGTGCCTTGGGACACCGGGGTCCTCTGTGACTGGGTCTCAGTGTGGCACCTGGAGACAGGTCCCTGCCTGTGGGAAATGAACCCCACAGAAGCCTAGAGGGAGCTCCCCAAACTGGTCAATCATTCAGACACTAACCAGTTGCCTATCGCTCCCCCCAAGACCCAGCTCCAAGGGCAGGCAAACAGCGCCACCCAGGAGATGAACGTGAACGTTCAGGTGGCTTTGGAGAGCTAGGGACACTCAGGCTAATGGCACATCCATCCCGGGGAGGCCTCAGAACTAGTGCCAGGGTTTAGGTCACCCTGACCTGGGACCGGGTCTGTGCCGGGAAGATGAAGTGTGAACTGATGAGGTCTCAGAAACCTTGCTATCTTCATGATTCTGAGGCTGCTGAGATTTGAAGTCCAGAGCAGAGCACTGGAAGAATTCTGAGCTGTTAACAAGGCTGTACCTCCTCAGTAGTGAAGTATGAGCCAGTTCAAGACCTTCACATCTACCTTCTGTAAGTGAAAAAAATGATACCAAATCTTGAAGTCCCAGGACCAAGTGTGGCAGATCCAGGCCTGATGTCCTGAACCTGACCTGTGGTGCCCTCTGCTGTCTACCCCCCGTGTCTCTCTGAGGACCTCCAGGCAGTTCTGTGAGCATCGTGGGGCATAAATTGGGACAATACAATGGTGTGTCATATGAAGTCAGATTTTCCCTGCCTGCTCTTTGGGAGTACCTAGCATTGAAGGTGAACCCCAACCTGGACCAAAGGGTATGGACCCGAATTTCTCACATGGCTTTGTTGTCCCAGGCTCTTGCTTCTGGGGCTCCCCATCTGGCTGGCTTTTCCAGGTGGCTCCTTTGGAACCTGGCTTTTTATTCTCACGATCAGACCTCACCTGTAACCTCTCTGCTTCCCAGCGCAAGGAGCAAAAGCCAAATCGCAGGCAAGGGATGAGCAGGGCCCCAAGGCGTCCCATTTGTGGTGTGGGAGGAGCCCCCATCAAAAGAACAGAGGACCCAGGAATGCAAACGCAGGGTCCTGCACGCCACAGCCCCAGGGTTGTCTGGAATGAAATAGCACCCTGATCACATTGGACATCCTGGGACGAACCCAGTAGCAATGTGTAGTTGGTTCTATTTTCACTCTGTGTTTTGGTCCATGGTAATTGCCATGTGGCCCAGGCTGGTCTGTAGTTCACAGGCTCAAGCCATTCTCCAGCCTCAGCCTTCTGAGCAGCTGGAACTAGAGACAAACACACCACCAACCCTGGCTCCATTATCTTTATAAATATAGCTGGATACATAAGTATCTTTTGCTTTTAATAATGTAAAAATGTCTTGCTACCTTTTTCTTTTAATTTCATGAACCAGAAACAAAGGAGGATGTTTCCTTTGATTTTTCTCTGCTGTGTTTATCTTTACCCCTCTGGAGTTAGGACCACTGTAAGCATTGAGTTGAAGAGGTTGGATATGTGAATTGGAGAGATGTACAGGAACACAGGCACTTTCCCAGAAATCCTCCGCCCCCAAGGAGGAGGGTTCCCAAGAGGCCAGGTCAGCCCTCTGCTGAGGGGACATAGCACATTTCCTGTGCTTGGGGCCCTCAGCACCCCAACTCTCTTTCTAGCAACGAGCTGAGCATGAAGGCAGATTCTCGCTTAAACCTGCTGGACGATGGCACCCTGATGATCCGGAACACACAGGAGACCGACCAGGGCATCTACCAGTGCATGGCCAAGAACGTGGCTGGGGAGGTGAAGACGCAGGAGGTGACACTAAGGTACTTCGGGTCTCCAGGTACGTGGAGGGTGTTCATGTCAGGTCCCCGACAGTCCCCCTCCTCTCCTCCCACACCAGCTTGCTGATGTAAGGAACGTGAAGGGCCAGGTTGAAAGTTGCTGTACCAAGGTTAGCCTGTGGGGTCACAGGTGATCCGGCCCGGGCCCTGGCCACCCTGCCTGGTCTGGGGTACCTGTTCCACCACAAACAGCTGGTTCTATTTGGTAGTGACCTTCTGTTGGCTGAAGGCTTTGATCCCGTAAGAGAAGATAAAAACATTGGCCTTTTATTTAAAGTTACACTGTGCAAAACATTGGCACGTAATTTTGAAAATGAGAAAAGGGACCCAGGCCTGTGGAGCATGGCTGTGACCTCTGGCCATCTCCTCCACACTCACAAATCCTGCTTGGACCCCTTGGTTCTGGTTTCTGGCCAGTAGAGGAGCCAGGAGGGCAGGTCTGTATCCACCACTGACCCTGAACAGTGCAGGTGACCGTGGTCCCCTGCTGGGTCCACAGTTACCCCTGCTGGGTAACTGTGTGCAACTCGAGGGGGGCTGTTACCCTGTACTTTCTATCTCAGGCCGTGGTGTGTGGTTCCGGGTTTGTGCCTTTGTTTAGACACTTAGCTCCTTAGAAACTGGCCTGATCTTGGCCACACTGCAGCAGTCCATCACTGACACAGTGGTGAATGAGCTTTCTGAGCTGGCAGATCCCACCTAGAGGAAATCAAGAGGCAGCTACTACTGCCCAAGCAAAGCCTGTAGAGGCTCAGTGCTCCACATTTCTGCACAGATGCAGCTCCAGCTTGGGGAAGGAGGCCGTGCGTCATTTGTGAGGAATAAAATAATCCCTGACTCGGAGTGCAGAAAGATAAGGCTGGGGAGTCCTTGAGGTAAAGTGAAAGAGACAGTGAGACAAGTTTCAACATTTTTCAGTGATTAAAACTCAAGACTCTGTGATGACACAGGACAATTATGTGAAATGATTTGAGTGTCTGGGAATTAGGTTTTATTGGACATAACCACACTTTTCTCTTAGTATGTTCTCTGTGGCGGCTTTTTCGCTGTGGCAGCAGAGTTAAGCACCACACAGAGCCTGTGGCCTGCATAATCCCCAGGCACTCTCAGCCCCACACAGCGATCTCACACCCACCCCGAGGCCCTGTCCTGCAGCACCAGGAGCCAAGCAGCTGGTCAGTCTCGCTGGGCCCCAGGTGGGCAAATACACTTAACCCGTTTTTAAGATTTGTAATAGAAGTTTGCAATGATCAAATTAAATTATTAAAACTAGTCGTTATTTTTCATCTTCTGTCTCCCACTACTACTTTGGGAGGTTTATTCCTGGTTATGTTAGACAACTTGAAATCTATTCTTAAATTACTAAAGTCCAAAGCTACTGTCTGTCACTGTCTACAGTTGTCTGCAGTTGTCACCTGTCTTCATGTGTTGTGTGAGGTTTTTGTGTATGTTTTTAATATATAAAATACTATTTTGTTTTCACTCACTTTTCTTCCTCTTTCATTCTCCTTTTATCTTCCCTTTCTCCTTCCTTCTCTTTTCCTCCCTCCCTCAGTCCTCTTCCTCCTTTCTCCTTGTCTCCTTCCCTCTCATCTCACTCTTTAGTGATCAGACCCTTTTTGGTGATGTTAGGAGTGATGGGTACCAAGCCCCAGGAAGGCCCAGAACATCCCTGGGAGACTGCTCTTTCCCTAGCTCTCTCCCTTCCTGTTGGTGAAAGCCTTGGGGGTGCTCAGCCTCAGTCTCTCTTTGACTCCCCTCTGGGCCTGGTTCTGATCTCATCTCAGCCTGGGTGTCCCTGAAGGTTTTTTAAAGCAAATTAAATTCGCAGGCTCTGCAGACAAGCTTTGGTATCACTGTGATCTTGGTTGGCTTCACAGCCTCTCAGCTGCCAATGTGTCATGCTTGGATTTTTGATAACTGGTTGTTAGACGTTTGGGTAGTGCCACTTCAGCATTGACAGGATGAAAAAGCTCCAGAAGCTCCTCCACTGTGTCCCTTTCCCCCATCTGCACAGCTCCTGTCCCATCTCCACTGCCGAGACATGTGCCGACGCTGGTTTTTTCCAATCCTGTGACTCACTCCAGTCATCATTCATATAACAATAGTGCTACGTCTGTTCACAAACTTGATTCTCTCTGTGATTCTAGTCACAAACTGAGCTGGACGAGAACTGAATCAGATTCAGTGGTTTGGTTCAGTGTTGATCTTCTGGGGGAATTTGATTCTGTTCTCGTCTGGTTCAGTTTGTGACCAGAATCACAGAGAGGATGACACTCATGTACCTCCGTACTTCCTTCATCGAGCATTTGCAAACAGCCTTCGCTCAAAGACTATTGGGCCAGATGTTGTTTGAAATTGAGAAATTTGGGGGTTGGGGATTTAGCTCAGTGGTTCTGGCACCTGCCTGGCAAGCGTGAGGTCCCTGGTTCGATCCCCAGTAACCACATACCACAGTGCTGGGCATGGTGACTCATGTCCACCAGCAATCAGTATCACACACCATAGTGCCAGGCGTGGTGGCTCACGCCTGTAATCCCAGCACTTGGGAGGCAGAGGCAGGAGGATTGCTGAGTTCAAGGCTTGCCTGGGCTACATAGTGAGCTCAGGGCCAGCCTGAAATACAAAGCAAGACCCTGTCTAAAAAAAAGGAAAAAAAGAAATTCAGAAATTTGGGAGCATTTTTTATTTTAGACAAATTATGTGAAGCATAGTCCAGTGACCAGCACACGCTGCCAGCCCAGCCTCAGGCCCTAAGTGCTCTGAGGTTTGTCAGTGCTGGCTGCAAGCTATTTATTGTCAGGAAGTGGGATAAATAAAGTCAAAACGACCTTGTGCAAAAGTACTTTTGTGAAAAAATAATGACGTTTAAAGTTTTTCAGGGATCAGACTCACAGATAAAGAGAAGTTGTCCCAAAGGAAGGTTAAAAGTTCCTAAGTTGTTTTCTCTGCCCACGAGACACAACTGTGGGTTAATATCCCAGCAGAGTGATTTCTGGGTGAGAGAGAGTCTGCGTGGTGAGCTCCAACGTCTGTGCACCTCTCTCCAGATGGGCCAAGTCACTTTATAGTCCATCTGTCGGTATGGGGGGCTCTGGGGCCACCCACGCTCGACCATAAAACATGTTAGACAGTATGTAGACCTTTTTCCTACTTCATTTGAAAAGATTTCAGTATAGTTTTAATTTTACTTTTTGTGATGACCTTGACATTTTATAGAGTCTAAATACATACTACGTACGATATTTTGTGCCCATAGGAATTAATAGCGAGGTTTAACAAGATTGATGTCATGTGTTTGGGATAGACAAGAGGTTGCCACAGAATTTAATGTGCGTCTAAAGGAGAAATCCAGCTCTTTCTTGCCACTGTTACTGCTTTTTAAATTATCTTTTTTATTTTTATTTATTTTTTGAGACAGGGTCTCGCTTTGTAGTTCAGGCTGGCCCTGAGCTCACTATGTAGCTCAGGCAAGCCTCGAACTCAGCAATCCTCCTGTCTCTGCCTCCCAAGTGCTGGGATTACAGGCGTGAGTCACCACACCTGGCACTGTGGTATGTGGTATTGATTGCTTGTGGGTGTGAGTCACCATGCCCAACATTGTATGTGGTTATTGGGATCGAACTCAGGACCTTGCGCTTGCGAGGCAGGCACCGGAACCACTGAGCTAAATCTCCGGCCCGCTTTTTTTTATTTTTAACACACAGTCTCACTAAGCTGCTCAGGCTGAGCTTGAACTTGCAATCCTCCCAGAGTGGTGAGCTGGCTGATGTGTGCTAGCGTGCCCAGCAGCCTGGCTTTGTTTGACTTGGGTGTATGAATTGTTTTTATTGCCTGCACAATACTTCTTAAAAAGAAAGAAAAACCTGCTATTAAACTGTGTTCTTTTTTGCTTATGTTGGAGGTAGACAGAATGAATGAGTAGCCTGAACGTAGAAAATACCAAGCCAGACCCTTGTGACTCTGGAAGAAACTAACAGGAGCTTTCTGCTCGTAACAGCACGGCTGGCATTTGTCATCCAGCCACAGAATACTGAGGTGCTGGTGGGCGAGAGCGTCACCCTGGAATGCAGCACCACAGGCCACCCCACGCCACAAATCACCTGGACACGTGGGGACCGGACCCCCTTGCCAGCCGACCCCCGGGTGAACATCACCCCCTCGGGTGGCCTCTACATACAGAACGTCGCCCAAGAGGACAGCGGGGAGTACACGTGCTTTGCGTCCAATGGTGTGGACAGCATCCATGCCACAGCCTTCATCATCGTCCAGGGTGAGTAGCGGGGTCTGTGTCATGGTGTTGGACTCCACCCTGCTCCCCCACTGCCAGCAACCCTGCACCTGGAGCCACTTCTGCTGCGCTCCACCCCAGGCCTGGCCCTGGAAGTCTCTTTCTCATCATCTCTGGACAGAATACTTAGCACCTGCAGCTTAGGAGAAGGGTTCATTTTGGCTTATGCTTCAAAGGGTTCAGCCTGTGGTTGGCTGGCTCCTAGGTGGCACTGGCGTGGTAGAGAGGCCTAGCAGGGGACAGCTGCTCACCCCACAGCCACCAGGAAACAGAGAGAAGGGAGGACAGAAAGGCACTCTTCAGGTCACACCCTCATGGGCACCTCCAACCAGTCCCCTCCTCCCACGGCACATCCAGCCCTGAACTCACCAGTGAGCACAGCACCCCATGATGCAGCCACCTTCAAAAATCCCCACTCTTGAACCCAGGAGACTTTGGGGACTAGACCTCAAACTAGGCACAACCTGCAACAGGTAGATTTTTTTTTTTTTGAGACAGGGTCTCGCTTTGTAGTTCAGGCTGGCCCTGACCTCACTATATAGCCCAGGCAAGCCTCAAACTCAGCAATCCTCTGCCTCTCTTTCCAGAGTGCTGGGATGACGGGTCTGAGCCACCAAGCCTGGCATTTGTGGTATATGGTACTGATTGCCGGTGGGCGTGAGCCACCATGCCCAGTATTGTTGTATGTGGTTACTGGGGATCAAACCAGGGACCTTACACTTGCCAGGCAGGCTGCATAACCACTGAGCTAAATTTCTGGCCCAACAGGTAGATTTTTGTAAGTTGGCCGAGGGTGTGTTTTGGCTGTGGTGTCCAAGCCTCTCCAGCCTTTGAACTCTGAAGAAGTCTACACACTCAGTGTGAGATCCTGTCTTCCCCTAGCCACACTGGGCGCATCCCTGAGTTTGGGCTGTACACATAGGAGTAGGTAGTTTTATGATTTTTGTTTTGAGACAGGGTTTTACTTTGTAGTTCAGGCTGGCCCTGAGCTCATTGTGCAGCCCAGGCAAACCTAGAACTCCTGCTTCTGCCTCCCAAGTGCTGGGATGACAGGCGTGAGCCACCACACCTGGCATTGTAGTATGTGGTATTGATTGCTGCTGGGCATGAGTCACCATGCCCAGTATTGTTGTATGTGATTACTGGAATCAAATTCAGGACCTTGCACTTGCCAGGCAGGCGCTGGAACCACTGAGCTAAATCTCCAACCCAGCCCCCCCTTTTATTTAAATTTTGAGATGGCATCTTATTAAGTTGTTGGATTCCCTGAGGTGAACTCAAACTTGCAGTTCTCTCCCCACTACCTCCCAGAGTGCCAGGATTTTAAGAGTCTTTTATGGCAGGTTCTTCTTTCTGGCTGAAGTAGGCTGAAGCAGGCTGTTCTCCATGTGCCAGTACATGGCAGTTGCAGGCTCCATACACTAAGCCCATTTGTGAGCTGCTTCAGTGTTGTTCTAGGATGGACCTATCTTGTGCTGGTCTTGCTGCCTTCTTTTCATTTCCTGTTTTAAGTATCTTGACTCCACCACAGATGCCTCTGTTTACAGCGTTGGCTTTTTCGTTTCATTTTATTTTTTGCCATCTTCTCCCCTTCCACATTGTCTCTAACCATCCCATTGCGAATCTTTGTCCCCCAAAGCTCTTCCCCAGTTCACGGTGACGCCTCTGGACAGAGTGGTCATTGAGGGTCAGACAGTGGATTTCCAGTGTGAAGCCAAGGGCTACCCCCACCCGGTCATTGCCTGGACCAAGGGAGGTAAGAAGTCGCCACCTGGCTCCCTCCCCAGCACACAAACCAGCACTTTGCAAAGAGGGCCAAGCAGGGAAGAGCCCAGACCCTAGGAGAGGTAGGGGGTTCCCTGTGACCCCTGTGGCCCTCGTGGCTCATGGCAAGGACAGCTGACAGAACTCAGGATGCCAAGATGCAGCTGAAGAGCATCTCTACAAATCTTACAGCTTCTGGGATGGATGTTCCTGCGGCACTTGCACCCTGTGTTGGACACACAGAAGCCTTTATGCTCTGATCCCCAGCATTCCCGTAGCCATGTGTCCAGCAGGCGGAGGACTGAGCACCGTGACTCATGGTCCTGTCCTAGACTGGCAGGAGGAGTGGCAAGTGCTGGCACCCTGGTCTCTGACGTTTGTGTCCAGGACCTCGGAGCTCACCTGGCCACACTGGCTCAAGGCAGCACCCCTGTCTTCTCTGGTCCCTTCGGGACTCCACCCGACCCTTGGGGATCTCCACTCTCGGGCCACAGGTGATGAGAGAGAGATTTATCCACAGAGGAATTGAAGGAGCCCACATAGGCGAGCCCTGGGCTTCAGGCCCCCTTCCCGTTTTCTTCTCAGCCACTCCAAGTCCCAATGCTGTCCAGGCCTCAGTGTAGCCTTTCCTCTGGTCATCTGCTCCTCAGCCCCTTCCCGAGGGATGCTCTGACAGTTCCCTCCCTGTCACCTGTGGTGAGTCCAGGTCCCATCTGGGGTTCTCTGAGTGGATTAGTAAGACCTGCTTGCCAGGGCCCAGGACTACAGCACAGCCCAGTTCACAGACAGCTCTCTTCCCGCTGAGCAGCCCTTGCCTGTGCCAGGCCCTGTTCCGCGCTTGTGCAAGTGATGCCCACCCTTGCAGGGAGCCAGCTGTCAGTGGACCGGCGGCACCTGGTGCTGTCCTCAGGCACACTCAGAATCTCTGGGGTCGCCCTGCATGACCAGGGCCAGTACGAGTGTCAGGCCGTCAACATCATCGGCTCCCAGAAGGTCGTGGCCCACCTGACCGTGCAGCCCCGAGGTAAGTGTTGCGCTGAAGGCTTGGCAGAGTAGTTCAGATCTGCTGTCAGGAGGCAGAGCTTCATGTGGCCCAAGCTGACGGGGCTGTGCATCCTGATGTTGCCTGAGAGTTTGTCATGATATTCGTGCTGAACTCGGGTCATTTTTCTCATTACACATCATTTGCAAAGGCTCACTCAGCCCTTGGTCACATGGCCCAGTAGGAGCGCAGGTCAGTGGTGTCCCCAGTCCCACAGAGCCCAGCCACGCTGTGCTCCTCTTTCATCGCCTCTCTCTCTGGCTCTTTTCTTCTTTTCCCCTGAGATGTCTCTGTCTTGTTTCTCCAGTTACAGTCCCAGCAGCCTCCTCTCCCTTTCACAGAGGCAGGATAAAAAGATGACAGGGTCCCTAGCACAGAGGTCGCTGACCTGAGTCACAGGGGCTGCTGCAGCCAAGGGGGTGCAGCCAGCTTGAGTTCTAGCCCCGTCCAGAGAGGAAACTGCTTGCTTATCCCAAGTCCACCTGATCGGCTCTGGGCCTCTGGCTCCGCCCCTTGAGCTGCTGCCTTGTCGGGACTCAGCTCCTGGACGAGCGGATGATGGGACACCAAGAGGGTCCTGGAAAGGTGCCTGGCCCTCTGTGGTCTTCCCTGTAGAGGTGCTTCTGCCCCAGTTTCCATCCCTCCTACATCAGCTGCTCGCTGAGCTCCGAGAGTCCTCAGTGCCTGCTGTGGGTGGAGCATGGTATGGGCATGTGAGGTCTCTGTGCAGAGGACCCATTTAGGCTCACTGCATGCCGCTGCCACCTGGGTAGAAGCAGGAGCAGCAGTCACTGCAGGTACCCAGGTCCTTGCTTGGCAGACACCAGTCAGTGACACAGAGCTGACGGTTTCCTGACAGCTGCACTGTCCCTTCTCCCCGACTGCAGTCACCCCGGTGTTCACCAGCATCCCCAGTGACCTGACGGTGGAGGTGGGAACCAACGTGCAGCTGCCCTGCAGCTCACAGGGTGAGCCCGAGCCGGCCATCACCTGGAACAAGGTGAGAGCTGGTGCCAGCACAGGAACTGGGGACCCTGGGAACAGTGTGGCCACTGCCACCTTGTTACTCTGCAGACTTTCTGTAGCAGATAGGAAAACATATACGTCCCCAGCATAGGTCAGCTTTATTATGAGGACAGGCTTTCAGCAGGGTTGGAAAGTGCTTAGCATGAAGCCCCACCCCAGCCTAGAACTTGGGTTACAGATATCCTGGGAGTTATGCAAACTGTCCAGCAAGAAAAGCAAAGAGAAACTTACTTTTTAGATCCACAGTCTCATAAGCAATAATGTTGGTTTGTTTTGTTTCGTTGTCTTTTTTCATTTTTCTTTTCTTTTCTTTTTTTTTGCGGTACTGGGGATTCATTGTCTTTTTGTTTTTTTTCTTTTTTTGAGACACAGTCTCGCTTTGTAGTTCAGGCTGGCTCTGAGCTCACTATGTAGCCCAGGCAAGCCTTGAACTCAGCAATCCACCTGTCTCTGCCTCCCCAGTGCTGGGATTACAGGCGTGAGCCACCACG
>PVIC010016496.1:0-33884 GCA_004025085.1 Thryonomys swinderianus | reverse complement strand
GGTGTGGGAATGTGATGAGGGGAAGGAATAAATATGATACAGAAAGAAAATAAAAGAGCATGTATAAAGGGGGGAGGAGGGGGAGTGGGTAGGGATATGGGTAAAAATGAGAATTAACTTGTGGCATATACTGGTACAAATTTCCCAATGTTATATGTGATTTTGAGATGTATATAAATTATACCAATAAAGAATTCAACTAAAAAAAAGTTGAAAAAAAAAACTTCATAAGAGATTTGTTAGAGGGAATTCCTGTGACAGAAAAGACTGTATTCATATGAATTAGCTCCTAGCCTAAGACAAGGCCATTTCTGAGAGCTGCCAACCTTCTCTGATGCATGACCTTCATCCTACACTCCATACTGGTTAGTGTAAAAAATTTTTATAACTGCACTATAGGCTGGTGGTCAATCTACTCAACTCTCTTTCCTTTCTATTACTGCTCCCAAGGTAAGATCACTGAAATCTTCCAGCTTTCTCCATTTCTTCCCGTTCCTTTCTTTTTTCCCCCTAAATCTTCCACACATATAGTACTTTCTTAGAATATGTTTCTTACAGGGCCAAAATAACATATGGTCTCTCAGAGAACACCAGAAGGTGTGAGTCCCAGTTGCCCCCCAGTAACTTGATCATTAACATACTCTTTATTGGGATTTTTTTTTTTTTGAGACAAGGTCTCGCTTTGTAGTTCAGCTGGCCCTGAGCTCACTATGTAGCCCAGGCAAGCTTGGAACTCAGCAATACTCCTGTGTCTGCCTCCCAAGTGCTGGGATAACAGGTGTGAATCACCATGCCCGGCTTTATTGGGATTTTTATCTTCACTGATTAACTGTCTAATTCTCTGTTGTGTTTCCTATAATGCCTTTTCAAATAAACTACTAGTACCCACATGTTTACTACAAAGACAACTGCTTTGTTTTGTTTTTTGAGCAGGTTCTCACTTTGTAGTTCAGGCTGGGCCTGAGCTCACTCTGTACCCCAGGCAAGCCTCGAACTCACAGTAATCCTCCTGCCTCTGTCTCCTGAGTGCTGGGATTATAGGCGTGAGCCACCATGCCTGGCACTGTGGTATGTGGTTACCAGGAATCGAACTCAGGACCTTGTGCTTGCCAGGCAGATGCTGGAACCACTGAACTAAGTCCCCAGCCCACAAAGACAACTTTTGGAGGAATCCAAACTAAGAAATTGCTCTCTTAAAAAAGGAAGAATAGGGCCGGAGGGTTAGCTCAGTGGTTCTGGCGCCTGCCTCGCAAGCGCAAGGTCCTGAGTTCGATCCCCGGTAACCACATATAATGCTGGGCATGGAGACACGCCCACCAACAATCAACACCGCATACCACAATGCCGGACATGGTCACACCTGTAATCCCAGCACTTGGGAGGCAGAGACAGGAGGATTGCTGAGTTCGCGGCAGCTTGCCTGGGCACCATAGTGAGCTCAGGGCCAGCCTGAACTACAAAGCGAGACTCTGTCTCAAAAAAAGCAAAAAAAAAAAAAAAAAAAAAAAAAAAAAAAAAAAAAAAAAAAAAAAAAAAAAAAAAAAAAAAAAAAAAAAAAAAAAAAAAAAAAAAAAAAAAAAAAAAAAAAAGGAAGAATAAATAATGTCTGCAAATATTTGTTTAAATTTTTTATTTTAGAGATTATCTTTGTTTTATTGTGCTTGTCCTACAATTGTGGCAAACTACTACTGGCCACCATTTAAGGTGATCTCTTCTGCCTACTAAAAAATTCTAACAGAGCTCAGAGTCCTTCTCTTGAAAACCATTGTCTGTCACTCTGATGGTCTTGCCTCCAGATTCTTCTGGACCTCCAAAGCTAAGGAAAAAAGTCAGGTCACAATCTAGCCCATTTTCCTTCCAAAAAACTCCTGCGTTTTTTGTTGGCTGCATTAAACTGTGTCTCTTGAGATCACAAAACTGGCACTTTTTTGTGTATAAAACAATTTAAGTAAGAAGAAACTTGGCAGTGTGGTGAATAAATGGTCTTATGTTTCAGAAGTCTCAATATGCTTGATATTCAGTCCTTAAGATTCTCAAAAATACTTCATTTAAATGTATTATTTCTTTTATGATATGAAATAATATCCTCAATATCACTCATCAAAACTGACATGGCATAAAATGTTTGTTTTCCTAAGATCTCATGTTATTTTCTCAAACTCTGCTGCAGTTCCTGGCTTGAAAATTCTGGCTTTATATTGGAAAGATTCCCCTACCCCAAGACCTTCCTTTTGAGGTCCAAATAAAAAGTGAATTTTTGACAATACTTGTGTAAAAGAATAAATAAATAAGCATTTATGCAAAATATAAGTTCTTCTTGTTAAGGGAAGTTCCCAAAGACACACACACACACACACACACACACACACACAAAAATCAAATGATGAAAAAAATGATAAAAAGAAAATAAAATTAGTAAAGTGTAATGAAACTAGCAGTAAAGTAAGTCTACAAAATTCTGCCTTGAAGTCTTACGAATGGGCTTGATAGCAATGGAAAAAAAGAAAATTTAATCAAACCAAGGATAACACAGAATATGAAGTGATAAAAACAAAATGGAGACAGGACTCCCAGTAACTACAGCCTAAACAAAATGTGCATCTGAGAACAAACACCAGTCCTGAAAATGTTCTGTAGATAAGATAGTAAATCCCAGTTAATTAAATGTCTTAATGTTACATAAATTTAAAACGATCTCAGGTATGATGTCTGTTAGTCATGCGTTGCTCTTATAAAATCCTACAGAAATTATTTTGTTACTGTCCTGAGGAAAAACACTTGAACCTTGTTGAACCAATGAATCATTCAATGTTTTATTAGTGCCCGATGAAAGATAGACCCACGCATGATTGAAGTAAGAATTACCAGTTGGGAATCTTGAAAATATCACACTTGATTAGTTACTGGATCCTCTACTTAGCAGGATGTGTGGCACCAGGTGGCTTCATCTTGGCAGCATGAGTGCTGCTGTGGCAACATAACAATGTCACATACAACTGGCACCTGTATAGTGATGCTGAGCTCCCAGTAGTGCCAATTTTGCATGCCCTACTACCTTTTCCCCTAATTACACTTTGCCTTTAGCTAGTCATTTATAATACAGTGTCCAAGAATGCTGAAGCATAACAATTTTAGGAGAGATTCTGGCATGAGTGTAGAATGGCTCTAGATGGCATATACAATACCCCCAGGGGAAACAGGGGAAGCGGTTAGAAGAATGAAAACTCAAGTAGTGTCTTTATCAGTCCTTCTGACAAGAGAAGAATGGCTGCTCAAGGCAGAACATGTTAAGCATTTATAGGGCCACTCAAATACAGTCTTACCTTTTCAGAAAATGGCATCAAACTCATCCAACTACTGAAAACCTAAAAGTAATGACTCTTTTTATTATGTTTTTTTTCTCTCATACTCCACATCGACACCACAGCATGCCCTGTCTTCTGTATCTCTGATATCATCCCAGGTCCTTCCATTTCTCATTGTTTTCATCAATCTGACCAGGTTTCAAGCGCCATGACTTCTTACCAGGCTCCTGGAACTATCTGTTGATTGGTTACTCTTATTTGTTCTGCTTTTACAACACATCTTCCTTGTGAAACGTAGTTATGTAAATTGGATCAAGTTATTCTTTTGGTTTGAGACTCTCTAATGTTTCCAAATGCCCTACAAATAATATCCACAGTTCTCACTGTGGATTTACAAAGCCCTATAAATTTCATTCTGCCTTTTTCTTTGACTTTATCCTATACCCATGTCTTTACTATATTTTAGGACACAATTTTTCCCCCTGCTGTTTGTTGCAATAGTCTCATTACCTCAACAAAGATCTTCTCCTGCAAGAATTAATTCAACTATTGCTTCCTAATCCTAGATTTTATTAATGATGTATATATAAAATGCTTCCTCCTACATCCTACCTTTGCCTGGAGCAATGTTCTGCCATTATTGCCCTCTTTTGTTACCTTGAAAATGCTTACACTAATCAAGACCATCCTAACTTTGTATTTATTTTGTTTTCCTTCATCAAAAAAGTAGATTTAAAGAAACCATATTTTTGTTTCCCAGAGCTGGGTCTTATATAGATATATACACACACACACACACACACACACACACACACATACATACACACATATGCATATATATATCTGTATATATATGTACATATATATCTCTCTATATAAAATAGATTAATGAATTAGTGAATCAGAATTATATTTTCTATCCTTTAATGAAGAAGAAGAAACCCTACCATCCTCAATTCAGTAAGTCAAACAAATATGTTTAATTATATTTCTTGGAAATATACATGATAACTGGGGTGGCAGAATGAAATTTCTGGGAAATGTCCCTATCTAGGGGTAAAATTTTCAACTATAAATGGAATTATTCAAATAATTTGAAAAAAAGATTTAATTCACTTAGTCCATAACAAGGTAAAATCTTTCATGAAATGATAGAAAAAATATAGTCCATAACAAGGTAAAATCTTTCATGAAATGATAGAAAAATATAGTCCATAACAAGGTAAAATCTTTCATGAAATGATAGAAAAATATTTATATACTTCCAGGATCAGGGTCTGAAATAGGAAAAACAATATAAATAAAGCCCCTGCTACTGCTTTTCCTTGTCCTCATCTCTCCCTGACTACACAGAAGAAGAAACATAAAATGAATTTCACAAGAAACATATTCTGAGATGGAGCTGGACATTATGATGCTATGGATTTTTGTGTCTGCTCAAAATTCATATCTTGAAACCTAGTCATTAATCTGATGTTATTATGGAGGAAAGACCTTGGGAAGTAAATAATGAGATTGGGGCCCTCATAAATTGGGGTCTCTTTTACCATGAGGACACAACTGTAAGTTTGCTATCTATGAAACAGAGAGTGAGCCCTCACAAGACACCAAACCTGTCAGGACCTTGATATTAAATTTCCCAGCTTCCAGAACTGTCAGATGTAAATTTTTGTTGTTTATAAGCTACTATCTTCAGTGTTTGGTTACAGCAGCCTGAACTTTCAGAACAAGCATCCAGAAGATCTATGGGAGCTTACTACTGGGATCAGAACCTATGAAGAAAAGGGAAGATGAAACTGAACTGTGGTTCAGGCTCAGTGGAGAACTGGGCCAGTCTGAAGGGGAGTCCTGAATCAGCAGTCACCATTTACATCTATCCCAAAATGGGCCAGGGGCTGAGCCTTTCTATGCTTCTTTCAAAAGGTCTTTGGATATGAGCTGTCGTGGAAGATGAAGGACCGGGCCAGACAGGTCTGTCAACCAGAGGTGATTCCTATAAGGGATGCCAGGGCTCTAGCAGTAGCAGCACTCCCAGGGGCAGAGGAACCTGGGTGATGCATCGCTATGCCTATTACAGAGTCAGAGCCCAGAGAGAACAGAATTATCCTCATTAGACACAAAAGTAATGGAGAACTTTTGCTCCCTACATCAAAGAGACTGTGGCAAGGTGGTCATCCTAAAGCATGATATTTAGCAGGTACATTTATTTTTTAAAATTTCATAAGAATATAGACTAAGTGGGCCGGAGGGTTAGCTCAGTGGTTCCGGCGCCTGCCTCGCAAGCGCAAGGTCCTGAGTTCGATCCCCGGGAACCACATATAATGCTGGGCGTGGAGACACTCCCGCCAACAATCAACACCGCATACCACAATGCCGGACGTGGTGGCTCACGCCTGTCATCCCAGCACTCAGGAGGCAGAGACAGGAGGATTGCTGAATTCGCGGCGGCTTGCCTGGGCACCATAGTGAGCTCAGGGCCAGCCTGAACTACAAAGCGAGACCCTGTCTCAAAAAAAAAAAAAAGAATATAGACTAAGAATTAATTGCCACTAGGGTTCGAGACCAAGGCCTTCCCACTGAGCTACATACCTAGTCCTTTATTTATTTGTTTGCTTGTTTATGAGACAAGTTGATAAATCCCTCAGGTTTGGTATGTACTTCAATCTCACAGGGTGCTGTGATTACAGACATGTGTCACCATGGCTGTCTAATTACCTGTTTTTAGAAGCATCATTGTTTTACACCTCTAGCGAGATATAACTGGCAAACAAAAATTGCATGTATTTAGGTTATACAGTGATATATTTATAAGATGATTACCACAATCAAGCTAATTTACATGTCCATCACCTCACACAGGAATTATTTTGAGGTATTTGTGTTAAGAACAGTTAAAATCTAGTTTCTTATAAAATATTAAATTTAAACTATTATTAACCACATTTTCTATGCTGCGCTTTACAGTTTTAGAACTAATTCATCTTGTAACTAACTACAAAACCTACAGCATGGGGAAAATGAGGACATTTTGGCCAAAGAGTAAAAACTTGCAGCATTAACTTATAAAAGAGATGCTTTGTTCTTGGTTTTTGCTTTTAATGTTTGTTTTAGTTTGTTTCTCAATTTGGAAAGGGAATGTCTTTTTTCTTTATTTGTGTCAGACTGTGACGAAATTCTTTTCAATAAATTCATGCCTATAAAATGGAGTCTTCTCATAAGAGAGACTCCCTTCAATTCATATTAATGCGGTTATTTCATATTATAGGCCATAGGAGGTACATCAAAAAGCAGTAATTTCTTTAAAATCAACAATAAACAAGCACTAGCTATCGGAGTTGCCTGAGAAAAGCTATCATGAATACAGTTAAAGTTGAGCAATAAATATATACATACATAAGAAACTAAGACAAATTATATTCCTTATTTCTTTCTTCCATTTTTTTCTTTAATTCACTCTAATATTCCTGACAAACAAACAATTTCTATTTCTTTGGACCTCAAACATTATGAAAAACAGATTGCTGGACCCCATGCTCTTCGTGCCCAAAATCTGTATGACTTCAAATTCTGCATTATAGAAAACATTCCAGATGATTTCTGGTGCAGTGGCCCGCCGATCACACTTTAAGAATGACTGATTTATTTCCTAAACTGGCAAACGTTGTATTAATAAAATAATACTTCAGTGACAGATTCCTTTGAGCAATACAAATACTGTAATTTTTAAATCAAGAGCTTAAAAACAGGTCTCCTTGCACAAGTGCCAGGGATGCCATTTACACAAGACATCATTGAATCTTGCCCCATAGGTTTCATTCACGGTGTGTACTCTGGCCTGTGAATGATGCTCCTAGATTGTTACAAAAGCTGATACAGGAAACACAAACACTTTAGTATAAAAAAAGCACCCATGGCCTCATTCAAATGCTACAAACTCTGATTTCTTTTTATGTAGAAAGTGGCAGTGGTGGCTTTCGCAGCTATTTCTTATTCTAGTCATCAGCTTTTTTCTCATTCTAGTCATACCTTGGTTCATTTCTAGATTCAGAGAAAGGATATTTCTTACTCCCACCCTATGCCCACTATATCATCAGCAGGCAGGCTTTTGCCAGTTTCTCTCCAAAGCTTCCTTGAATCCCTGCTTCCATTTTTCTCAAGTGACTTGAGGCCCTCTTTTAATCACAGAACATTCCTTAGTGTTGTCTTTCTTTCTTTCTTAAATCACTCATTCAAACTTCCCTCAGTTAGAAAATGTTTCCTCTAATTGGTGACCTTGCTTTTTTGGTGGGTCAGATTCTCTTCAAGTGAATATTTTAAAACCACCAAACAAAACATAATGTGTTATGAATAAGGTTTTGCAGATTTACCACAATTACAATGTGCCCAACCTAAAGAAGCTGTTTCCTGCCCAAGCTTAGGTTAGGGAAAGAACCATATTTACATTCATATCAAAAGCTCCATTCTAAAGAGCAGCTACGTAAATTGACTCCCATTTAAGTCAAAGAGATTTTGTATAAACACAGAATCAGAAACCTCAGGGAAGAGGACTTAGGATGGGCCAATTTTGTTGGGGAAATGAAAAGAAAGTTCTGCAGATTAAATCACTGATTAAATTTCTTTGGACAACTCCGGGAGGCAATGATTAGCAAACATGTTCTAAGGCACTGAACTAGATGAATGGGTGCTTCAAATAAGATATGAACTGCCCAGGAAAGATTTATTCTACTTTACCTTTTTGTTTCATTCTCCACAGTCTTCTTTCTAATTGGATGCTTAGAAATGGACTTGCTGTGCACAGCTGCTAGTTTTGCCATGGATTGTCAGTGAGCCTCTCTCTAGGTCTGGCAATTAGATCCTACTGATCACTCAAAACATGCCCCCAGTCTCTGGCACACTACTCCACTGTCACACTTTATTCCCTATTTTGCTTCTTCAAAATCTACATCATTACCTGAAATCATTCTCTGTCTTGTGACATACTACATTTTGATATGCTACTGTGTTTGTTAGTTTATTTTGTTTCTCTAGATAGTAATTTCTATGAAGGTAACCTTGTCATTCTCATTCATTCCTACGTTAGCACATAGTAGCTAATTTGTGCAACATGTGACACAATAATATACATGGTCCTTGGTCTATAGTAGGCTCCCAGAAGTTATTAGATAGATGAGTCAGTGTAGACCTTTATAAGAGGGAGTGAAGGAGTCAATACAAAATAGTATTCCATGATTATTATTCTCTAGGCCTGTTCCAAGAATCTCATAGCTATTAACTGCTTTAATAGTCATTTGATTTCCATTAAGTAGATAGTTTTATTATTCTCATTTTAAGGTAAAGAAAGTCAGACATACAGAGTAATTTGCTCAATGTCTCATGTCTAGGAACTAGAAGCACCATTGTGAGACACAGATTGACTGCTTCTGTGTTCTCTTAAATGCAACACTAAAATAAGACAAGACACACTTATTTGTTTGGGAAGAATAGCTTGTCCACATGGAAAATAAAGTTCATAGTGAATAACAAATGAAGTCCTAATTAATGCATTTCTAAGGACACTGATTATGAGAAGATTCCAGAGGACTGAAGTGGTTGAGAAAGGGCACATAAAGAATCTGAGACTTGAACTATTTATGAGGAATGGTTTGCCTAATCTTGAAGGTCTCTTACCATGAAGGCCCGATGATTATTTTTTAAAAAGCTTGTTGAGAAATGATATGAGATAAAGGATCTGATCATATAACACAAATGTCTTGAAACTTCTGTTTACTCTGGCTTCAAGATATTTCCCTGTTCTTACAAGGAAGCTGGGAGAGAAAAAGAAGGAACACAGAGTAATAGTAAGTCTCTTGAGGTGTTCAGGAGGAGGTAGCATTGCTTCTAGGACACCCCTGGCTTGGGTCAGGAATTCCTCCTGAAGGGAGCAAGATAATCAATACACATTCACCTTCCCTCCTTTGTCTTCTGCACTGAGAACTGCACTATTGTTACTAGTGTTTAGAAAGTCACAGCTTTGTTAATAAGGAGTCATGAGTACTGGTTGGGAGTGTCCCAAATGAAGTCAAAATTTCTATATATGATTCATCATTGATTGCTGTGATAATTACAGGCATCAAAAAATTGGTACTACTCCCAGTAGGAGCTGAGTTTGATCATTTTCCTGGATTCAGGTCTGAAAAAGAGTTTTAAACAGTGCTTTTGGGAGATAGGAAAGGAGTTAGAAAAAAATATGTAAGAAGTGGGTGCCATTTCTGACGGCTCCTTCCAGAAATGGAACATAAGACTCCCCTGGGGCCCTTCCAATCCCTTCTGTTCATCAGGGCAGCAGGATTGTGACTCAATGGGCTATGAATTAGAGTCTTTTCTCTAGAAAACTGGCTTTTGAAAGTGCCTGGTGGGTATGACTAAGAGGTTTTGTGTACTGGGGTTTTCAGTTGATGTTGTATTTTTTTCTTATTATGACTTGAAGGAAAAATCCAAAATCTAAAGTTAGCCCTTGTTTTTTCAACTTGGAACTTTGTAAACTTGCCAACAGTAGTGTGCGTGCATGCGTGCGTGTGTGTGTGTGTGTGTGTGTGTGTGTGGTGCAATAAACAATATTACAATTTCTTGACATTTTCATCGCTGTTTCTTGACATATTTAGTGAGGCTTTAAAGATTTTTTTTTTGAGAGAAAAAAAAGAAAGAAGAGAAAAATGGCTGTCTTCCAAATCACCATATGTTTCCAATTGCAAATTCAAAAGCAGAAGACAGGCCTTAACTCAAGCTGTGCAGTCTTTTGTGGGGGTTATAGAACTGGGGAGATAAGTTCTCTTTTAAAATTACTCATTAGAACTTTAGTATTACTCAATGGCAAGTGATTGATCGGGAGAAAAATAAAGAGGAAAAATTTGCTGAGAAATATTTATGTATAACATCTTAGGACAGTACAAAGAAGTTCATATAGAATCTGGTGGGGGCTACAACATATGAATTAAAGAAAATATCTATTCTAGGATGGTAAGTGTATAGGTTCCACTCAAAAACTCCTCAAAAGATCAAAGAGAAAGAAGCTGATCTAATCAATGAAGGATTCATGTAAAAGATACAACCTGAGATGGGTCTTAAAGATAGGTGGTAAGATATTTCAGGGGAAAGCAGCCATACAATCAGAATCACAGAGTCACAAAGATATTTCAGGGGAAAGCAGCCATACAATCAGAATCACAGAGTCACAAAGATATTTCAGGGGAAAGCAGCTATAGAATCAGAGTCATAGAGATGTGCTATCAAGCACATTGAAGTATGGTGTCTAGTCTGTGGCTAGTACTGTGTCATGTGGGGTTGGGGTGTGCCCGTGAGGAAAAGATTAGAAAATAGAAGTCTGACTGGACTAGAAGTCAGACTGGACAGGCTTGATGTATTGTTATCATTGTTGTTTTAGCTTTATTTAGTTCAAACAGTTCCTCAGTTAGGTATTGATTGTGAACCCACTTTGTAGATGAGGCTTACAAAAGCTAATGTACAAAATGAAATATTGGATATTTTTGTAAAACCAGAATTGAACTGCCATCTGCTGAATTCCAAATCTCCCTAACCTTAATAGCTTCAGTGGAAACACAGACTTGACCAACAATTGCTATCAGTCAGTGAGATATTCCAGTAGAAGCAATAATACAATAATTTTTTTTTTTGAGACAGGGTCTTGCTTTGTAGTTCATGATGGCCAAAGCCACTGAGCTAAATTCCCAGCTCAAGCATTAGAATTCTTAAGCAGGGCAAAGAAATTAGAAAAGATAAAGAACTGTCTTGACTTAATGTGGGCAGGTAGATGCATTAAAATCCCTATCAGTGGTGGGTGAATCCTCACCTATCATTTAATGCTAGAGTTTTCAGACTCTAATGTGGGCAGTTCTCCTTCTGATGAATGTTTCATTCAGGCAAATATTTATTAAAATGCAGATGTGGGGTGGGAAGCCAGAAGAGTTAAGAATAGTCTCATAGGGTGGTCTCGTATTTCCTAGTTGAGTAATAGTCCTCCTTAGCAGCACTTAACAATCTTTCTAAGACTGAAGTCCTTGAGTCAAACGCAGTTAGCAAATGCTCCCAAACACAGTGAGTCACTGAAGTGATAGTGTGCTAGGCGCTAAGAAGCCATGCTTTGCATGTAATGTATCTAATTGGAGAAAAGATTCTTTGCTTCAAGTGGCTGAAAAACAAGGGACTAAAGGAGCTTCAAGCACAGCAAGATCTGGATGCTCAAAAATATGTGTCATTCTCTAGCTCTCAGCTCTGCTGGCTTCAATATTGGTTTGTTCTCAGGCTAGTTCTTCAAGTGGTGACAAATATGATTAAAAGCAGCTCTAGGCTTATATCTTTCAGCCCACCTTCCCCAGTGATATGAAGGTACTGTGATTTATGCAGTTTTCCTTTCTCCATACGTGCAGCAAACTTCCTGGATTTAATGATCCAACTTGAGTCACATGCTTATTCCAAAAGCAAATACAACGCCCAGTAAATGTGATGATGTCATGGGCTAGAGCAAGCCTACCCCAGAGTTGGTTCTAGCGCTGGCCAAACCTCATAGTGTGAGAGTAAGAAATGAGTGGTTTGGGGCAAATTGAGTTGCTGCTAATAAAAGAAAGAGGTCCTGAGCACTGCTGGTATGAAGAGTGGAGAAAGGGCAAAAGAAACAGCAAAAAGGAAATCCTGTATCCTTCAACAAAGCAGGAATGGCTTCTTATTTCCTATGGGAGACTTGTACTTTGAAGTATCTTCTCAGGTCTCGCCAATGACAGTTTCCTTGCAACACCTTTTGCTTCAGACTTGCTAAACTAGCTGGGCTCAGTCTCACATCCAGGCCTTGGCTCAGGCTGCTCCTCTCTCTGGAATGCAGACCCACCCTGCCCACCGCAGTATCTACCTGGTAAACATGCGATCACATCTTCAAACAGACCTCTCGAGAGAACTTCAGAAATTCTTTTCTCTTAGCTCCTCTAGCATAACTATTTAGCTTTATTTTCCTTTCTTTTCCTTTTTATGACCATTGCTTTCTGTGGGTTTGCTTTGGGAATAGTAGCTTACAATAGGCTGTTTTACAATAGGCTATCACAATAAACTCTTAACAGTCATGGAATAAATTGTTTCCCAATTGTGATGGTAAGGAGGCTAAAGAAAACCAGTCTATTCCTTGCAGCTGATGTACAAAGGACATGCATACATGTGTGAATTAAAATCAACTCATAGCAAAGTCATGTAACAAGATATGTGACCTTCTCCGAAGGCCAACTCTCTTTCTCCCAGAAGACAGGTCTTTTACAGGGCCAGCAGTGTGGAAGATCTAGAACTTCAAAAAAAGTCTACTTTAGATTTGTCACTTAGTGCAATGTCTCAATGCTAAGTAATGTTTTGAGGTCCCTTTTAGCTGTATGTAAGGTAGCCTGGTTGTCCTCACAAAGGCCTCTCATCAGATAGCATGTTTTGGGAGTTTATCGGGACAGGCTTTATACGATACAGCCTTTAAAAGATGGCATAGATTAGGCCTGTTAGCATGATAGCTAATGTTCATTTTGAGGTAATTCTGTTCATTCCATACAAGAGACCATAGACAAACCTTCTTGGGAATTATATTTCTGGCAAATATCTTTTTTATAACATGGCGGATTTAGGGCAGGAATGCTCAGAAAAATTGCTTTCAGCGTTGCTTCCACAGAGGCTACCACCAAACTCAACAGCCTGAGCTCTTCTCCAGGAAGAACTTGCACCCTTTGTGAGTGGCAACAACAGTGATAGCGCAAGCGTGCCAAGCCTCTACAATGCAGCCAGTCCCGCCCAACCAGTCTGCTAGGGAATGGAGCGCTTTAGAAACCAGAGTCTAAGGGAGCCCAAGGACCGAAAGGAAAGCTTCCGGAGAGGAGAGCTAAGAATAGTTTTCTGCCCCTATCATCCCTGTGTGCTTTGAGGCAATGTCAGCAAATAGGTTGCTGTGTGGCTCCTTTGGAAGCCAGATGCAATCTGCAGGACACACTGGCAATCACCTGGGGCGTTGCTTCTCCCAGGACCTGAACTGGATCATCCTCCCCCATCACAGCCCAATATTGACGAAGGCATGAGAAGTGAAACCCCAGCTTCTCTATGGCTTTCCACTGCGTTCCAGTATCATGTTTTCCTCTTCTAGCCAAATCTCACTGACTCTATTATTTCTCGTCTCTCAATCTTATTTGAAACTTTTCATCATTCATTTGCCCTCTGTTTATCCTGAAGCTTTGCAGTAACATCTGAAGGACCATAATGTACTCTTCTGTAACCAAAGCTTTTATAGTGCCCGATGGAATAAAAATATACAAATAACTTACTGATTGATTTAATATGTTTTGAACAAGTAGTTTAGTTGCTATGTATGAGAGAAGGAAGTAACATTTTTCAGCCATACTTATGGGCACGACAGAGTGCTAAGTGTACATACATTGTCTGATTTAATATTCACTGTGGAATTTGGAAGCCGAAGCTGAGCATAGTGCCATGAGTCTGTAATTCTACCCAACTGAGGCTGAGGCTGGAGGATTGAGAGTTTGGTACAGCCTGGCCAATAGAGTCACTTTATCTTTTTAAGAAAAGAACTTGGAGCATTATTATTATTATCTCCATTTTTATAAATTAAAAAGCAAGTTCAGAAAATTTTCAAAACTGATTAGTAAGAAATACACCTTAGGGCCAGAGGGTTAACTCAGTGGTTCTGGCGTTTGCCTCGCAAGCGCAAGGTTCTGAGTTCGATCCCCGGTAACCACATACAATACTGGGCGTGGAGACTCACACCCACCAGCAATCAATACCACATACTACAGTGCTGGGCGTGGTGGCTCACACCTGTAATCCCAGCACTCCGGAGGCAGAGACAGGAGGATTGCTGAGTTCAAGGCTTGCCTGGGCTCCATAGTGAGCTCAGAGCCAGCCTGAACTACAAAGCAAGACCCTGTCTCCAAAAAAAAAAAAAAGAGAAATACACTTTAGGAAAAGTAATTGACTTAAGAAATGTCAGTGCTTAGACTTGTCTCACCAAAGAAATAGGGATATATAAGACAACACTGTTCACAGAAATGAATCAGTATACTTGATAGGTTCCATATTCTGATAATGGAAGAGAGGAGAATAGTTTAAATCAGAACTGCCACAGAAAATCTAGGAACAGTAATGCTTATAGTAATAGAGAAACTAAAGGCTCTGCTTCTGTAAGATATGTATTTCTAAATTTCCATATACTGTTCCTACTCTAAAAACGATTTTCACAGCCGATGTCTAAAACCACACATTTGCATACATTCATTTTTTCAACAATGACAAACAATCCACTTTTGTCAGCATCAAAGAACTCAAGATCCATTAAACAGAACCAAGCATAAGTAGAAATTTATAGTACAATGGAGAAATGAAGAATTAAGTATATACAGGGGACATTAAAAAAAGTCCTTGTCCAGGATGGGGAGGCTGGAATTTTTCTTAGAGGAGTTGAAAACTGTGTTTGGTTGCTTACTACTGATTTCCCAGTAGCTACTGTAGTGCCTGGTTCTCAAAATGAGCTTGGCAAACATTTAGGGGTGAATGAATGAGAATACGAATGACTGAGCTCTGAGTACTAAAGTTAGTGAGGAATTAGCTAGGTAAAAAGGGAAAGTTTGGGCCCATGAGCCCAGAAAACAGAGCATGAAGGAACTCACTTTGTAGATAAAGAAAATGTACACACAACCACTGAAAACTGTTCAGCCATATGCAGAGATAAAGTACTGCCCTTTGTGACAACATGGAGGGAAGGGGACAACACTGTGTTATGTGAAATCACCCAAGCACAGAAAAGCCAATACTACATGATCCTACTCATTTGTAGAATCTAAAATAGTTGACCTTCTAGAACTTGAGAGTAGAATGATGGTTACCAAAAGCTGGGTAGGGAGGAAGGAGGATTAGAGGAGCCTGGGAAACAGGTACAAAGTTATAGTTAGACAAAAAATAAGTTCTGGCCCTCTATGCCATAGCAGGGTGAATACAGAGGATGATAATACATGGGGTATATCTCAAAAGAGCTAGCAGAAAAGACTTTGAATATGTTTACCCGAAAGCAAGAGAAGTTTAAGATGATAGATATGCTAGTTACCTAATCATTACACAAAATGTATATGAAACATAACATGGTAATTTATACCTTAAATATATGTAATTATTATGTGTCAGTCAGGAAAAAGAACATCATTCCAGGTAGGGGACACTGAAGAAGCAAAAGCATATTGCAAAGAAATTTTAAAAATCAGATGATTGGAGAAGGTATTATAATTAGTTTTACATTACACTACGTATGCAGATGAGACTAGAATAAGACAGACCTGGAGAAAGAAGTCTAGGCAATATTCAAGGATGATATTGAAAATCACAGACAGGTGAGAAGATGGTAGTGGAAGAGACACTTGATGCTGGCATATGCTACTTTTTTAGATGCCCAATTATGGGAGAAAGTGGGGCCTTTGGAGATGGAGCTGGGTTAGATGGGATCTTGAGCACAAGTGGAGGATTTGGAAAGGAATCTAGTTTGTTCATCTTGAGCAGTCAGAGAGAAGGCAGAGCACCAAAAAGGGAGAGACAGTGGGGAGCTTATAGAAAGTCTTTCCTAATTGCTCTCTTTCCTCAGTGAAATATGCAGCTAGGTCACCAGCTGAGGATGTGTGTGTGTGTGTGTGTGTGTGTGTGTGTGTGTGTGTGTGTGTGTGTGTGTGTGTATGTGGCAAGAGTAAATCAAGTAGAGCATAAAGTTACCTGTCTGGGCAGCACTAAGAACCTATTTAAAAAGAATATCACATGACTAAGGTGAAACCTCTAGCTACAATTTTTCTGAGATGTTTTTAAAGCAGTGTTAAGCTACATGAGTGCTAGTGTATAATAGGCAATGTTGGATTTAAACAAAGTTGTGCATCTCCCTTGTGATATGAAAAATAAGCTAAGGGTGATGCCGGGGGATTTTCCACAGTGCTTCACTTCAGTTACTCTTTATTATGAAGATGCGCTAAATAGAGAATTTTTCTGAGATCAATTTCACATAAACACTCTATGCTGTCTTGCTTCTCTCTTTCACAACTCATTTTCTTGGAAATATTGTCCACATTAACTGGTTTTTATTTTATGATTTCCCACTTTGCCCTACGTCTCTGGATATACCAGCCAGTCTTCTACCTGCCTCTCTTCCTGCCCTCTGTGTTATCTCTGAACTACCACATCACGTGCTTACAGAGAACTTCTGAAGCTGTGTCTTTTTCCTAACCAATCAGCCTCATCAATTTCTTACTTGGTCTAAACATTGCACTCATCTTCCCATAGGACTAGCTCAAATGTCCAAATAATCTACTTTACCCCAATATCTTAGAGTGTTCTCTATCTTGTTTATTTTGCTGTATACCAGATTACTCTACTTAGAATCCTAAGAAGGCTTTATTTTCCTATCTTCATCACGTATATCTGATTAATTATTCATCAAGCAACCATCAATTCTACCATCTTTGTATTTTTCAGAATTTCCCAAATTACTGATGAGGAATATATAATGAGAAAAAATCTTAATTAATGAAATACATATATTTAATGTAAATTTAGGTATGGTACTTATATCATCTCTATACCCTTGGAGAACTTAACATAGTCTTTAAGTACAGCCTGACAACTTTCGACTTCTGCCAAAAGAGACTGGGGTCAGAGCCATAAATATGTAGTCTGTTTCTCATTGAATTATCAAAAAAAGGAATGGAAACTCCACCCACGGACTAGGCCTAGTTACGCAACTCAACATTTTCACATAATTATAACTATAAAGTTGAGGTTGCAAAAAAAAAAATTCCAAAAAAACTATGGGTCTTTTTTCTTAGTATCAGACTCCCACAGGCTCATGGGTAAGAACTTACCTTTCTAGAGCTACCATGCTTCGTGTCTTCTGCAGCAAGCAAGTCGAGCTGAGTTCTTGGAAGATACTGCGTAGCTGGGGCATATCAAAGGAAATTTGGAGTGGTTTATGTGGTTTAAAAATTCTTGGGGCAAAACTGCCTTCCTGTTGCTTTTGGAAACTACAGTCCAGAATTGAAAAGGAGATAAACAACAAGAACTCCCTCACTATTTGGTTTGCTTCCCATTTGTATTTAGCTAATTATTTTATGTTAATAAGAGAGCTTGTTTTTCTGATTCTCCACAGTCCTTTTAAATTTTTTGTTTTGAGGCTAACTGGAGCGAAGTGCAGCCATGAGACACACTTGGACAGTGACCTCCATCAGCTCAGTTTCAGTTTAGACACAAGTGGAGCCAGGTGCCTTCCACCGTGCAACCAGGAAAAACAACTTTCGCATCAGCTTCCCTTCACTCTCTGCCCCATCGAGTCCCAAATGACTAAAATTCATTCAGTATGCAACATTTAAATTTCTCAGGTTAACACTATTGGAAATTCAACGCAGTGGTTGTTGGTCATGAATTTAAAGTAGGGTCAGTAATCGTGTCCAATTTCCTCATCTCCCAGCCCCCAACATATTTTCATGACATCTGCGAAATCTCTCCATTTCAGCCTCAGCGGGCCTTTGAGTTGTGACTTTTTTCATTTCCCTAAATCTTCTTTCTGTATCTGTTTTCTTTAACCCAAGAATTTGCTCACTTGTCATTGTTTCTTCTATTAGGTTTTGTGACTCTGAGGATTAACACCTCTTTCTATGCCTTGGCTATCATTTTAGCAGGATTTAAGGAAATTGAAGTAAATCAGAAGCATCAGTCAATATTTTTTAACCAGAACTCTTTGTTTGTGTGTTTATGTTTTTGCCACTAAACTTTTAATTTCTTCAGGGAAGAACTGCATTGATAATTTTGTCATGACCATATTGCAGAGTATCTGACATTTTCAATAATTTTTACTGAAAGAAAAATGGAATAAATTTCTCTAAAAGTCCTTTTACAAAGCCAACTTCTAGACCATACTATAAGCTGTATAAAAAGTTCAGACAGATAATGATTACAGAGCACATACAGATGCTAGGAATTGTGTCAAATATGTCTTGGGATCTGTAGAAAAGCCAGAATGACTTTTTCTAAATTGTGACTGCAGTGATCTGATGTTTGTCTTTGGCTCATGTATATTCAGGCCTCTGAGAAAAGTCTCTCGTTGCCCAAGGGTGAAACATGTTTCCATGGCACCCACTACCCTTCCTGTGCTACCACCTCAGACCCCCACCATAGTGTGTCTTCTCCAGCTGTTCTCAGGGTGGGGGTTGCTTGCCAGCCTGAATTCCTGGCTCAAGCAATTGAGTAGGAGAAGAAGAGGTGGGTGGTTCCATAATTCATTTTTGTATCCCTGATTTAAGCCATCCCCTTCTCACCAAATGGGAGCTTTCAGCTATTAGAAAAGGCGTGCAGCCTCCTTGTCTCTGTACCTTTCAACCTTCAAAGAAGGCTTCCACCAGATCAAAAGATTAAGGCTTCATCCAGAATTCCAAGCCAGCTGGTTCTGAGAATTTTAAATGTCCCTGAAAAAAAGCATCTGCTCTTTCCATCTTACTTCTATCCTCCCATTATACTAAATATCTATTCATTTATGTCTGCTAAAGCCAATAAGTGGAGAATTTATAGTTTGTAAGCCCAAAGAACTCTGTTCCATGCATATATCATTTTCCTAATTTTGCTTGTTCCATAAAGCCTATAAAATAAGGCCTTTGATCCATGTTTTTAACAGGCTACCAGCCTGACATACTTGATGTTGACTGCAGCTATCTTTCTTAGGGCAGAAGGTAGCATTCACACCAGAACTTGGCTTATATATTTTGAGAAACTTAAAGCTTTCTGAAGCTTTTCTAAACTGGTGTTTTGAAGCTTGCCTCTTTTAAGGAGGTTTGCAGTTTTCTAAGTTTCATGGCTCAAACTGGTATAATCCGTGTGGTGACACTTCCAGGAGAAGAGGTCAAAAAAAGTGCATATCCATGCATAATGTATGTAGGTTTTTAATAAGCATCTTCTTATACTACAGCTTCTTGTCACAGCTGCCTATTAAACTGTGCAAGCCATAGGCGCTATAACTATTATTTTTAAAAAGAATAACAGTGCCGGGCGTGGTGGCTCATGCCTGCAGTCCCAGCACTCGGGAGGCAGAGGCAGGAGGATTGCTGAGTTTGAGGCTTGCCTGGGCTACATAGTGAGCTCAGAGCCAGCCTGAACTACAAAGCGAGACCCTGTCTTAAAAAAAAAAAAAAAAAAAAGAATAACAGAAGGAAATATTCAACCTCTTACAATGTAAGTTGCTGTAGGAATTTAAATGTCTATATAAAAATGTCTCCTAACTAAAATCTGTACTCCACAAAAATAATTCTCACTAAAACTAGATAAATTTAAGCTGTACCAACTTATATCCAGTTTCAGAAGATAGGTTAATGCTCTGCGGAAAAGAAAGTTAGAACAATAACCCTCAACTCTAGTATAGAGTAAGTAGGAAGATACAACTTAAAAAAATACACTACAGAAAACAATTTAAGTTGATTCTGTTCACTTTTTATTTCATATGATGAATGTATATCAAGTTTGAATGGAATCTTAAAGAATATATTCAATAGAGCAAAAATCTCTGCTTAATGATACAGAATATCTTATTGGCCTGTTATCCAAGAGTCTCCACATCTCTTATTTCAAAAAGACTTAGCAATATCTTCTTTGATGCTATTAAGAGTTATTTTGGGACTTGATGAAAAAAATTAGACTTTATCTGTAGCTTAGAAACTTAGAGCAGTACTACAGGAGATTTTGAGTTGTCTTCTTTAGGTAGTAAATGAATGCAGATGTTGTTACCTCGTTGTGGATTGGGTCTAGATGTCCCCCAGTGCCATGTGATCTTAGGCTTGCTCTAGAGTGTGTGAAGCTGGAATTGATCCATGATGCAGTGCAAAGCTCAAGGGCACTAGGATTAAGTTACCCACCTTAAGGAGCCTGAATAAGAGACACTGTTAAGTGTCTGTCTTTTGTTACCTTTGTCGTGTACCTCATGTTTTTTCTCCTCTGTGATACTTATTGGCCATCCTGCCCTCGGGCCAGCTGACTGTGGATTTAAACCTCTACAGACAGTAAATCAGACAAGTCCTTTCTCTTTTTAACTTGGGTATCGGGCACTTTGTCTCAGCATCAGGAGAAAAATAACCAACACACCCATTAAAGAAGGGTCTCCAGGAGAAGGGAACTCAAAATAGTTTGTTCCATTTTTGGAATAGCTCTGAATGCCAGGAACTGTTTTCTTTATAAGAAGCTGAGTATTAGTCATGAATCTTTCAGTTACAAATCATGGCTCCTCAATGAATTTTCTTGATTTAATAATGAATTAATTGAAAAGTCCTTCAGAGTTACTTAAGCATTATCAAATTCAGCAGTTCAGAGGCTCTGGGAAGTCTTAAGGTCCTAATATTTGTTCCACATACATTTTTGTGCTAGTCACTGTAGCCATAAACTTGGGAATTCTGTGTTATCAGTTCCAGGTCAAAAACTCATTCCTGGGCCAGAAATTTAGCTTAGTCATTCTGGCATCTGTTTCACAAGTGCAAGGTCCTGAGTTCAATCTCTGATACCATACACCACAATGCTGGGCATGGTGACTCACGCCTGTAATCCCAGCAATCAGTACAATACACCACAATGCTGGGCATGGTGGCTCACGCCTGGAATCCTGGCACTTGGGAGGCAGAGGCAGGAGGATTGCTCTGAGTTCCAGGCTATCCTGGGCTACATAGTGAGCTCAGGGACAGCCTGAACTACAAAGCAAGACCCTGTCTCAAACAACAACAACAAACAAACTCATTCTAGAGTCTGAACTGGTAAAGAAAAAGAAAACAGGTCTTCTTGAACCACTGGCATGAACAGAATTAATGCCCAATAAGGGAAGGATAATTACTCAAGCTATATAGTTTAAAATGATCAGGATATAATATGTATATGTTCCAATTCTACAAGGTGAACTTAATTTTAATGTTTCACAAGCATATACTATTGGTTATCATGTACAAGCCAATAAATTAGATCCCCAGCAAGGAGGGAGGAAGAAAGTAAGAGAGAGAGAGAGAGAGAGAGAGAGAGAGAGAGAGAGAGAGAGAGAGAGAGAGAGAGAGAGGAGAGAGAGAGAGAGAGAGAAAGAAAGAAAGAAAGAAAGAAAGAAAGAAAGAAAGAAAGAAAGAAAGAAAGAAAGAAAGAAAGAAAGAAAGAAAAAGAATTCCCTCTCTTCTTTCCATTCTTAGACAATTTCAAGGCACCTTCACAGCAGATTTCATAGGGTTCCTAGTAAGACAAAAACTCTCTTTCCTTTTTTACTCTTGTAAGGCCTCTGCGGTTGGTCTTTCCAAATACTTCTTAAAATAAATTACTCATATATGACTGTTATTTGGGGCTGCTTTTGGAGGGACAGAGCATGATTATTATGGAATGAGACATAAATGAAGAATGTGTTTGTTGAAATTATGGTTAACATTGTGGCTACCATGTATTGAAAGCTTATTCACATCAGTAAATGGAATACATGTTTTGACTCATTCAGTTCTCCCAACGAGTCAATGAGATAGATGGCACTCTGTTGAGGTGGGGTGCGCAGACCAAATCATTTCCCCAAGAATCGTTATTAAACAGAGAAGGTGTAGGATTTGAACTCAAGCAGTCAATTTTCCAGTTTACATTTTCATCACCATGCTGTCCTACTTCTCAGCTTATCACATAGTCTAACACTTGACTGATATGTTTGTTTAGGAATATTCAGATAGCCTTCATATTTTTTTCAAGTTAAAATAAGTATAGATTTCTACAAATACTTTCTTATGTAGCTATAATTTTCCAAATAATTTGACAACCATTTACCATACAAGAAAAAAGGAAACAGATTCTTTGGCTCAAGATGCTTTGAGATCACTAAGAGAAGGAACAAATAGAAAGATAAGAAAACAGAAGATCCCAAAGCTGTAAACGCCATTAAAATCGGGGTCTGCCCAGGTGCAGTAGCAACACGTGCAGGTGCAACCCAGTCCGATGGAGACAGGAGTGTGACGGGCCCTGCTGACTTACCGAGCAGAGCAGAAGGGACGGGAGCGGGTACAGGGTACCTGGCTGCTCAGGTTGCTCTCAGGGTGAGAGGACACCGAAAAGATAGTTTGGTTTGAAATAAAATGAAATTTCTATGGGATATGATATATAGCCCTGCAATCTTCTTTATTCTTTAAGCAGGTTGGTTTTCAATATGCAGGTTTTAGGAAACTGCAAGTGTAGGATCCTAGATTTTTTTTCACAGCTGGAAATCTTTCATTCCCGTCAATGGTAACCTTAATTCTATCAACCAATGTATATACTCTTCTGTTTTTGAAAATGCTTGCACCTTTTATCTGAACTTTATATTATTCCTGAAATTGTAGGGTTTTTGTTTATCTATTAGGGTTTTTAGATTCATTTGTTTCCTTATTTCTATTTTGTGAGAACATCCAATTCCTAACTTCTGCATTGAAAATTAATCAAAATTTTATGTTTTTCATAATTTTATTCATTTTATAACCTAATATAGGAGTGCTATATAATATACATTATAAATATAACATACATTTAATATATTTAGAAAATATTACATACTTCCTTAAATATATAAAACCACGAAATTAGGTTCATTGTTGTAATTTATCTAGATCTTTTTATTTGGATGATATTCCTAAGCATTTTAGTTTTCCCTCCAGTTTTGTACCATTTATAAAAAGTTACAGTCCTACTAATCACGAGAATAAATAAAGTTTCAAAAACTTACAAGCACATACTTTCTTAACTCTAAAAAGGAGGCAAAATATCTCAGAAGAAGACCAATGAGACTGTTATTCATTCTTGGGAAAAAATCCTAAAATAAATTATTAAAGAGATATCTTGATAGCATGAGCAAAGAAAATGCTGATTACTTGAAAGCAGCATACATCTACTAAGAAAAAAATATGCCAAAAATAATCTAATCTCTTCCCTTCCTGCTGCCGCCAGACCCCGAGAGTAAAGCAGCGCTGTAGACATATGCTCTGAGAATGTCAGGCCGGGGATTTAACAAATCCAGTTCATGCAGATGAGCTGGAGAAGAATGAACTGAAGAACAGCACAGCAGGACATCCCGATCAGAGATATGTGGTGTAGGTGAGAGAGCCAGGACTTTCTGTGGATGTGGCATTGAGTTCCCATCTCTTCGCAAACACAGCGAAGAAAGATAAAGTATGGAATAAAAGTGAAAATGACGTAGATTTGCTGAAACACAAGATAGTTTGTCGTTCTCTATCAAAAAAAAAAAAAAACAAACGTGAAAAGTACAAGGCCAAAGGGTGTCCAGAGGCCCTGATTCCAAATGCGGACAAAGTCAGCTGAAAGATTGAGTCCTGGATGTGAAGGGGCCCCACAGAATCCATACGTGCAGATGGGGTGCACATTTAATCAGTGTGGGAATGACTGAATTTACAGGTTCTCTCACTCATAAAAGAAAAATAAAGAGAAAGAACTTGGACATTAATAACCTCATAGCAATAACTACTGAAAGTGGATAGAAACTCTCCACTTCACATAGGATATTCATTCCTTCTATCTACATAATGTTTTTGTAAAACTTTCTCGTGAGTGAGTGAGTGAGTGAGTGTGTGAGTGTGTGTGTGTGTGTGTGTGTGTGTGTGTGTGTGTGTGTGTGATTTCCGTAAAGGGTAACTGAAAGCAAATAAACAAAGAGTCCTGAACTCCAAGCAAAGTCAGTCGCTGGGAACTGCGGTATCTCAGACCTGTTCTTCCCAGAACAGACTTCAGGGCTAGTTTTCCTTAGGAAAGAAAGATTCCTCATCTAAACATTATTTCTTCACATGTCAAAGTGAGAGAAAATGTGCTGCCTACAAGGAGAGATTTTTCTCATGCTTGCTTGTTATGACACTTATTGTCTTTTACACTGCAGCCTTTCTGGGTGATTCCTGATTACCAGTGCGAACTCTGCTTTCCCAGATGATTTCTTCAATAAAGTGGTGTCTTCATCTTGCCATTTATGAGAAAAAGTAAATTCATTTTAGGATATTTGTTCTTCACTCACAATCATGTTTCAGGGAGCTGATCCTGAAATCCTGAGGAGCCCATCTACCCTCCCACCCGAAGTTTAGCAGAATCCTGCCTTTATTCTGCGGTAAATAGACTTCTGTGGCAAACCAGAAATTCCCCAGTGACATGACATGCATGGAAAACCCTGAACCCACACACGCAGTCTACAGACGACCCGACAAATTATTCAAATGGTTACCAACCAGTGCTATCATCATTTAATTAAAAACCTGGTTCGAATACTTATGTGTATGTTTCTTATTAGTTTACGATTTCCAACTTGCTGCAGTGGAAGGTAGCAGTCTGCTGAGTGCCAGGGTGTGGGAAAGAGTAAACAGTTCTGCCATTATGCAGTGGAAACTGGCCAGAGAAAGCTGACACCCTGCAAAACACACCCAGTTCTTGCTTCCCTAAGCCGGAAAAGATGACCTCTGGCTTCTCTTTGTGAACTGTAGTTCCAGAGGTGGGAGGAAAAGAGTCATGACCATCAGAAAAAATAAGTGACTCACATTTGTGTGTATATGAATCTTTCTCCTACTTCCAATTTTGTGGCCCTGTCTCTCCCTTTTTTAGTAAGTCATCTGAAATATACGAAGGCTTCTAAGCAGGCTGATCAAGGAAACACTTCTCAGATAATATTTCCACCTCCATTTCTGTAACACATTTCTTAACCATGGTAGCTGTTCACAGTTCAGTGCTCCTTGAACTCAGCCAGCCAGCCAGCCTTTTTCCAGTCAGTTTTGACTTATAGAAAATCTGTCAGTCCTCCCGCAGTTAGAAACTATAAGATCTAAAATATGTTCTCGTTAATACAGAGAAAAAACACTAATCTTATTTTTAGAGATACAGAATGAAGTCTCTGTGAGAAGAGAAACCCAGGCAAGAGATGGAGAGTGACCAGAAGAGAGAACAGGGTCTCGTATCATCTATGTATCTGGCTCTCATTTTTCCTGTGTCTAGTGATATCCCTGTGTCATTCCTATAATGTGGTTGTTAGGCAACTTCTTGGTATTTTGTGAGCAAAATTAATCCCCTTGAGGAAAAGCCGGTTCTGGTTTCAGTGCTGTATCACTGCAGTCAAAAATTCAACTAATATTATGAAACTTCCAGTACATGAATATCTTTTGTCTATGATTAGGTTATTCTAAGGTGCAACATTTATGGACATCAAGGTGAGATGATTTGCCAATATCACCTTTAGATGAGAGGTGCCCCCCAAGTTGTGGAAAGTACCCATCCTACAAATGCCTCGAGGGACATTTTGCCTGCAGATCATATTGAGTTCCACCCGAGAACTGTCACTCATCTACTCTTCTCCTCCTTACGCTTAACTGGTTGTATATCGTTCAACCTGAGGAGAATTTGATTGTGTCAGTATTACCCAAAGGTGAAGAGGCAGGCAGCTAAGTTAGGTAGGATTTCAACCCAAAAATATTGCTCTGAGAGAACAAAAGGGCTCTGTAATAATGTTCTTAGCAATAGCTCCATGATTCAGAGCTCAGAAGCACAGAAGAGGGCTGTGGATGACAGGGGCTAGGATGAAGCATACACACCTAAGAAATACCCAGATATTTGCAGCCCCCCCCCAATGTTTCAGTTACTCTCCTTTCAAAAGGAAAGCCTCATACTGTCTCCCATTTATTATGAGAGGCCTATTTATTCCTAAAGAGAAAAGTCATAGCTAGTTGGGATCTTTAGTGAGAACTGCATGCCTAAGCCACTCAGAAAACACAGGGTAGTTTCCAGGTAATCCTGCAGGTAGAGTTGGGCCTTGGACCTTGAGTCTGTAATGGCTGTTAAGATACATCATGTGAAAGTACAAAAGCTCAGTGATGAGTGCGACCATAATGAATACTTAAAATGTACCAATAAACTCAATTTTTAAAAAAGAAGAAAGAAAGCAAGCACAGGGTGCTTACCCAGCCAGCTAAACAGTGGCTTTCCAATGAGGTGGCACAGTCAATTATAGGATATATTAAAAAATATGTCAGTATTACTAAAGAACTGAAATTTATATTGTTTATTTTATATAATACAATAGATGCATTGAAATTCCTTATATAATTTTTATTTATCTTTTCTCTTCTGTCCTTTCATTTGGAGGCAAAAAAGTAAAGATATTATACTTAATTAAATATAAAAACTTGATATAGCCCTACATATGTCTAAAATAACTCTAGAAGTCTCTTATGCGCCATTAATTATGTTTGATGGAGAAAAAGTCTGATGAACTCTGAGAAAAGGGTGTGGTAAAGGAGACATGGCCACGGAATGACTATACACAAAGAGTACAACATCTACAGTGAAAATATGAACTTAATCTAAATATCCCAAAACAGACTGTGTTTGAAAACATTATGTAGTTGTAAGGTTAGTTCGTAATTAAGATCCATGTCATCAAACACAAATTATATCAGTAAATACTTATATTTTGAGTAAAAGAGGTAGTTTTTATAAACTCAATTATAGAATAAAGATGAAAATATACGGACTACGTCAAAGTGTTGGCAATGGTGGGAGAATGGGATTCTGAAAAATTTTTATTTTGGCCTTTTCACTTTTCTATCTACTTCACATTTACACTAATAAGCACATATTACTTCCATAATTTGAGGTTGGTAGGAATTTATTTAGAAAATGTGAATTAAGAAACATGAGCTAAAAAATGAATAAAGTAGATGTTACTATTTCCCCATAATTGCCTTACATAAGTCAAATGTGTCTGAGCAGCCAAACTATTGGAAGAGATAAGTTGGTAGGTGAAATCATTCCATATCTCAGCTGGAAATTGACTTTAACTTTTTTGTCCTTTTTCTCATTTATAGAAGAATCAAATAAAAATAGGCATTCTATTTCTCAGAACAACATCCAAATTATTTTTATTTTCTTTTTTAAATTTATTTTTACTTATTTTTAATTGCCTTTAATGGTACGTTATACATACATTAAGATCAATTCAACGTGGAGAATTTGTACCTGTACATTACACATCTCGATTCTCTTTTTTCCCCCACCCTTCCTACAAACCCCAACCCCTATCTACAAGCTTTGCTTCCTTTTTTTTAACTATCAAATTTTTTCTTTCCCTTCTTTACTTCCCCCTACCCACCCTTTCCCTTTGCACATTTTCTTCCTATTTCACATTACCTATTGTATATTTTGGCATTTATGTACACCTCCAGTTTTTAATACTAAAGAAAAGATAGGGTGTATTTACTCTTTGATATCAATTTTTCTGCTGTGAATTTTATTTGGCTTCTCTTTTTCCCAAGAATGGAAACACTCATTTGAAGCTTTTTCTTGTTAATACCCTTGATTAAAATAAAGGTCATTTAAAATGTCAAAAGCAAGCCCTTCACATTGGTATGACTTAGGTAACGATGAACAGATCTGCTCCTCCCTTCTCCAATTCTGGCCCATTTCGCTTGCCTTCTGCACTTCCTCACTCTAGACCCAGCACTTGCCACATTCTGGCACAGCATTCTGTGGGCGTATTTGGTACTGCTTGCATTCCTCCCCCAGTATCCTCCTGATATTCAAATTCCTAACACACCACTTTTTGGACTTTTGCTATCAAGTGGGGAGTTAGAAAAGATTTTAAAGTATGATGGTAATAAAAAAAGGGAAACAAAGCTTATGTATATAGGCACAGGTTTTGTAGGGCGGGTGGAGAATGAGAAAAAAGTGAGAATTAAATTGTCATATGCTGGTACAAATTCTCAATATTGTGTGTGATCCCGATGTGTATATATCACGTACCAATAAAGATTCAAATTTTTAAAAATGTCCAACAAGGAAAAAAAAGAATTTTATTCTCATCTCTACTAATTATAAACTAGATTCCTCTAGGAAAATTCCTTAATCTTGTGGTATCAAATTTCACTTTAAAGCGGGGAGTTAGCTCATTGGTTCCAGCCCCTGCCTAGGAAGCACAAAATCCCTATTTGATCCCAGTAACCACACACAATACTGGGCGTGGTGACTCACGCTCCACCAGCACTCAGCACCGCACACCACAGTGCCAAGCATGGTGGCTCATACCTGTAATCCCAGTTTTCAGGAGGCAGAGGCAGGAGGACTGCTGTAAGTTCGAGGTTTGTCTGGGTTACAACACAGAATGAAGCCTGTGAATCTGAAATTTTTGTGTTCAAATCCCTCTTCTATCATCTATTAATTCTATGAATTTAACATTCTGTAAATATTAGGTGATTAACTTGTAAACTGGAGATAATGACATTTGTCTTATAAGTTCATTGTGAGAATTAAGTATATTTTGGAGTAAATGTATGATTAGTATTTTATAATGTATTCATGACTATTGCTGTTTTCATTAATTAGCAAATGACCAGAAGGAAAAGCAATACCTGAAGAGAGTCCAAATGGAGAAAAGGAGGACAGAATGAAGAAAGGTTTTCTAATCTCTGTCACTCTAGCAACGCACCCAGAAGAGAGTTTCTTGGTAACATAGTGAACAGAGGTGTTTTCTTTCCCTCATCCCCAGAGATGGTAGCAGAAATGGAACTGTGAACTGGCCAACTCAAACAAAGATATCTACAGGAATAACACTGGGAGAGACACAAGATTTGTTTTGGCAAATAGGAGAGATTTCAGATTGTTTTGGTTTTCTTCTCCTGGAGCCAGTCAGCATCTGGCTTTGAGAACTCTGGGTATGGTCACCATACGTCCTACATTTTTCTAGAGCAGTCCCAATTTAAAATATTGACTCACGTAGCCTCATAAAGAACACTTGTACTGTGAGGCCACGGATTCCTATTTACAATTCAGAAAATAATGGTCAGTGTAACCTCAGAAGTCTGTATTAGATGGGATAAAAGCAGAGATCATAGAACATGGAAGTAGGTCATGAACTAAAGAAAAACTGGAACATTCTTTTTTTCTCCTCTATAATATCACTTTTCCCCACAGGAAAGCTTCTGGCACTTTTCTCTAAAGAAGCAGAATAACTGTTTGCCAGGATGATTTTAACCAAGTCAATGTCCTTAATGGAGGCTGGCAGTCTCCAGTCTGATAATCTATTCAGGGAGTGAAAGAGGCTATAGAAATAATATTATTAGTAAGTAGCATTTATTACTTTGCGTATGCAATATAGCTGGCTGTTGCACATTCATTAACTTATCTATGCTTTTAGGAGGACATTATTATTCTCCCCATTTGCTTGTGTAGTAACAGGCTCAGAGAGAAGATATAACTTGCTGACAGTGCCAAAGCTTGTGGGTACCAGAGCTGGGATTCAAGTCTGGTCTATCCTGGGACTTCTCAGTGCGTAGACTCATCAGACATTTCAATAAAGGGCATACTTTTGAAGTAGGGCTGAGGATTAGGCCTGAAATTTCTGGGGTGACTATCTGTGGGAGTATCAGGCAGGCTATTGCTCACAGAAGAGCAATTCTCTAGGAGTTGTTTTTCAGACTGGAAAAATCTTGGAAGCAGAACTCCATTATGTGAAAGTAAATGTATCTGGATGGGATTATTAGAGATGTGCAAACCCAGGGGTGTTTGGGGTTTGGCTACACATTATGTTCTATTTTTCAAAGGTTTTGGGAGGGGCAAAACTCAAAACATGTTTCTGCACAGTAATTATCCACTTTGGCTTGAAAACCATGTGTACTTCGAGAGGAACTAAGCTACCCTGGACCTGTTTCTTATTTTAGAGAGTGCCCTCATATAAATATCCACAGACAGAGCAGACACACAGGATATCGTGGAATCCAGAGAACCCACGCTCGGCCAAGTGAGACCAGAAAACCGAAACAAAGCACCTTTGCTTTTGTAGCTAGTTAGAATAAGTTTTGGTAGAAAAGGAAATGAAAGAAGAGATCATATTGTGCAAGCCATTGCTTACCTATTGTGCAGGCCAGTGCTCTTGAGGAGGCACTGTCCTCATCCTTAAAACTTTTTATCAGGAAGTTGTTAATGACCAGTGAACAGAAAATTATACCACAGAGTGGTAAAGGACAAGGTTTCATGGAAGCAGAGTCAAGGTGCTTATAGCCAGTTTTGAACGTGTTTCAGTTATTCATGATTGTATGATAAACTACCCCAACACAGTGGCTTAGCACAACAGCCACCTATCTCTGTACTTCGTTAGTTTGTGGGTCAGAATATAGGAAGAGGTCAGCTCGGTGAGTCCTTCCTTTTGAAAGGTATTGACAAAGGTCACTGCATAATATTCAGCTAAAGTGGATTCTAAATACCTTTACTAACTCGTCTTTTTCCTCGCTGGGAATAACTAGACTGTATTAGTTGAAGCAGTTACAATTCTTCTCGGGTTCAGAGAGAGAGAGAGAGAGAGAGAGAGAAGATTTATAAAAAAGGTAAACATATTTTAAACATGAGCTAAAATAAGGAGAAGAAAAAGAAAAATGAGAACATGGCATTTGGACATAGAGGGTGGGAGGTGGCTAAGAAGGAGAAGAAGACTACAAAAAGAAACAAGCTTTATTATGTATATATATATTATGTACATTACCGAAGATTAATGTAAATGTCATGTACTGCAAACATGCACTGATAAAAAAGAAAGAAAGAAGAAGTGCTTAACCCATTTTTTTTTGCTTTTGAGACAGGGTCTTGCTTTGTAGTTCAGGCTGGCCCTGAGCTCACTATGGTGCCCAGGCAAGCCGCCACGAACTCAGCAATCCTCCTGTCTCAGCCTCCAGAGTGCTGGGATTACAGGTATGAGCCACCATGCCCAGCACTGATATAAATCTTTTAAGAAGTTCTGTATTTCTGCCTTAGTCTGTTTTACTGCTATAATATCTGAGGCTAGATAATTTACACTCGGAAGAAATTTATTTCTCAAGGTTTTGAATGCTGAGAAGTTTAAGATTGAGATGCTAGCAGGTTCTATGCGAGGTAAAAACCTTCTTTCTGTGCTTTGAGACACTTTTTTGGGCTATGCTCTTGCATAGCAGAAAAACCAGTGAAATGTGATACAAACCCTTGGTCTTCATATGCTGGAAGGCTGAGCTTAGTGAGGACTATTGTTCTGAGTACCTGAATGATACAGGCTCCAGAATAGCCAGATTTCCACGTGGAAGCCCAGAACTCCAAAAATAAGAACTTCAGTAAACAAGGCAAAAGGCTCATGACCTTTTATGATCTAACATCATAAGTAGTGTCTTTTTCCTACGGGATCACAAACTCCCTCAGATTTAAAGAAAGTGGAATTAGGCACCACTTCTATTTATTTTAGGGTCCATCTCTTATCCGAACTATGACATCCTTGGCAATAAGTCCTAAATTCCTCATCTCTTTATTTTCAATGCCTAGGATGGGCATTCACTTATGCAAATGTTTACTGAATTAATTAATGTCTAAAATTATAACTTGTAATCCTCCAAACATTATAAGATGTCTCTGGTAGAAGAAACCAAGTGTTAGAGAGATTAATGGCTTACATTAAAATCTGACTGTATTTACATGGCCCATACAACCCAATGTCAACTGGCCCCTACCTTCATCTCCAGCACGGACTATGCAGTGTTTCCCCTTATTCAGTACTTTATCTTGACTGGCTCTATTCCTCTTTATCCAGTGGTCAAGAGCTTTCCCATTTCACCTTTCCCCCTACATTTGGCATTGTCACTGCTCTTTCCTTTCATGTTCCCCGTGCACTGAGCACTTTCATCACCTCAGCTCAGATGTCAACTTTTCAGAGATGTTGCCCTACTCAGCCTTCGAATGATCCTTCTAAGTGGGTCAGTGTAGATCATGCTCATATTACCTTATTTTACTTTCTTCATAGCTGTTACACTGAAATTATCTAGTCCTACATGTGCCTGTATGTGTTAGTAACTTTTCCTTTCCAACAAAAATAAACTCCTCGAGGGCAGAGCTTTGCCTCTAACCTCAGCAAACACCACCGGACATATTACCAACAATGAGTAAGTATTTGTTAAATGAATCAGTGGACAAAAAGATGAATATGTGAATGATTTCAACACCTTGCCAGGTGTGAAGCCAAGATTTTAGGCCAGCACTGTCTGCCTCCAGAGTCTCTGCATTTGCTGCTGCCTCTTGGAGGAGCCTCATGAAATTCCATAACTGTGGGATCATCTGTCCTGTTCACTGCTGTACTCCTAGATCTTAATCAGTGCCTGACACATAATAGATGTTTAAGCAACATTGTTAGATGAGTTAATTAACAGACTGTCTTCAAGAACCTGCCTCATGACTATCTAGTGACATGGTAAACAGGACTGCTGTTACCATGGCCAGGATACCAGGAGTACATGAGATTTTGTGGCTGTTGTTAAAATACACAAGATTATCATTATTCTAATTGTCACAAGTCTACCCAGCCATCTGATGAAGAAGCTCTAAAACTTACAGAGCTATAGATTCAAGAAACTTTTAGGAGAAAAACTCATAGAGCTAGTGGTTTCCATGAGTGTGTGAAGAAATGGTACAGTCACGAAGTTCCATACTGATTGGCAGGTGAAGTACAATGAGTTAAAAGTGGCTGCATTCTGGGACTTTGGATGGGAATGCTAGAGTGGCATTGGGACTGTCAAGGGAATGTCAAGAACAATGTCAAGGAATGTCAAGGTCATAAATTGAGAGACACTAGAGAGCATATCTGTTAGTTTAGACTCTGTTAGAGTGACACGAGCAAAGTCCACAAATAGCATTGAAGCTGTTCAATGGTGTGTGTGTGTGTGTGTGTGTGTATGTGTGTGTGTGTGTGTGTGTATGCTTGTATTAATAATCTTTAACTATCCAGAGAAAAGTGGTTCTTTTTATGGTTTGGGTGCACATACCCTTCCAAAGCCTCATACAGTCAAAGGTGGCTTTTGACCAGAGTATGTGATGCTGGGATTAAGGTTGTGTAGTTACTAAATCAATCCACTGACTGCTCTGGCATCAGCTTAATCCCAGCACTCTGAATAAGGGGGCAGAAAGACATTGTTAAGGTCCCTTGTTGCTTTGCCACTTTTGTCTTCCATGAACTGTTACCCCTATATCATTTGTCACCCTGCCTTGGAGCCAGCTAATTATGGACTGAATCCTCTACAAACTGTGAGCTTAATAAACCTTGCCTCTTTTAACTTTGGGTGTCAGGTATTTTGTCTCAGTACTAAGAGAATTTCTATAATAAGATTGTTAATTTCTTATCTTTCCCAGCATACGAAGAACTCACAATCTGACTAGTAATGCAGAATCTCAAAGACTAAGTCTACTATAGGAATTACTATAAGGCAATGTTCAAAATAAAGTGTAATGTGGCTCTTTGAAATGAATTCATTTCTTTCATTTTCATAAGTTGTTAACAACAATGACATTTCTAATCTGTCTTAATCATCCTAGGAACGTTAAGCTCCACATACCCTCTTCTACCCTTGGCTCTGCTTTTTCCCAGACCTCCTCTCAACCTTTGCATTTGGATTGTGGCTCAGAATTCTTCTAGTACACCAACATATGTCTCCAATCCAAAAACTATTGGTGATTTATTGCACACACATGTACGGTGCT